>APFE030243432.1:0-42260 GCA_000404065.3 Pinus taeda
AATTTACTTGTATGACTATTGCAAATGTCTACTTAACATTCGAGAAGCAATTGCATCTGCTAATGTATTTAAAGATCCTGGAATATGCTGATATTCAATATAGTCAAATTCACGTTCCAAGAGACGCACTCTCAAAAATAATCTCAATAACACTAGATTTCTAATGGCATATACTCTATTAAGCTATAATACAACGAGTTCAGAATCTAACCTCACTATGAAACTCCAAATCCCAAATGAAATAGATTTAGATAATAACTCAATCACTGCACTATACTCTGCAATGTTGTTTGTTGTTTGACCGAGGCTTACCCCATGCATAGATACCAACTCGTCAGAGGGCGAATAAATAACCCAAGCTGCGGAAGAAATATTCCATGTACTATGACAAGCACCATCAACGAAACCAATTTATGTTTGGAGAGGCGTCGACATCTGCAATATCAAGTGTAAAACCAAGATAAGCAAGAATAATGACGAAAAACACTCTCTAAGCTAAGCACACTTTTTAATCTAAAATACACTAGCTAGAAAGAAAACTAACCTAACTAAAAATCTCCACACCCATCCATAAGCATAATACCTCTTCAGGTAAAGACCATTTCTGGGTTTACCTAAAGAGACCCCGTCAAAGTCTACCAATTCATAGGCCCCTTTTGCTAGCTTTCGCTTGACAACATAGGGACCATGCCATATAGGCACAAATTTTCCAGCGCCTAATTTATCATTTGCTTGATCGTACAATAAGACTAGGTCTTCTTCCGAAAAATTTTGAGGGGTCACATTTCGATCATACTGAGCTTTAATACGTTTTGCATGAGTTTCAATCGCTAATGCAACATTACATCAATTCTCATCTAGCTGAGCCAAGTATAACAAATGTCTTTCCTCTTCGGAAATGGCTGGAAGTAACTCGATGGCCATTTGCAATGACGGGATTTCGCACTCAATGGGTAACACAGCTTCCAGACCATAAACTAGTTGGAAAGGAGTGAACCCTGTTGACGTTTTTACTGAGGTTTGATATGCCCAAAGCAATGAAAATAGCATGTTATGCCAATTTGACCGATGAATCCCAATGATTCGTCGAATCATGACGAATAGAACTTTGTTGATGGCTTCAACCAGACCATTAGCTTGTGGATAATAAGGAGTTGAACTATTGTGACGCAAGCCAAGCTGGCCTGTAAGTTCAGTCATCATAACGTTTTGAAAATGAAACCCACGATCGGTGATAATCGCTTGTGGAACACAAAACCTAGCAATTATATGTTTGAACACAAAAATCGCAGGTGTTTTGCCGTCTACCTCAAATGTAGGCATCACTTCGGCCCACATGGTAAAATAATCTACCGCAAGGATGATATACGCATGCCCCCCAGCCGAGTGAGGGTTACATGTAATAAAATCGATACCCCATTTAGCAAAAGGACCAATGACAATTATAGGGTGGAGAGGAGTAGGTGGAGCGCGCATCTTTCGATAAAAAATTTGGCAGTTGTGGCATTTTCGGACCGCGATAATACAATCTTTAAACATAGATGGCCAGAAGTAGCTAGCACGCAATATCTTTTGGTCTGTGGCATACCCAGACATATGACTGCCACACGCTCCAGAGTGACAGTCATTTAGGACCCTTTCAGCTTCCTCATGAGTTAAACAACATCGAAAAACAGAGTCTGCCCCACGATGATAAAGAGTATCTCCAATAATTCTGAATTGTTGGGACTGGAATCGTATTTTTTGACATTCTGACCTCAAAATATCTGGCCGAAAGGATTGGGTTTGGAGATAAACGATGATATCCCTGTACCATGGATCTAAAGTGTTGATTAGAAACAAGGATTCGTCCGCAATGGGCTCCTCTGCCACAGCTTCCGTGTCAGCACGTGGGAAGTCACACATTAACTCCGCAAAAACTAAAGATTTCTTTGATTTAGACTTTTCAAATTCTAAGTCGAACTCCTGCAAGATCACAATCCATTTGGAGTACTTTCCCCCTAACAATTGCTTGGTCAAAATATAGATCATAGGGTTGCAATCAGAAATTACTGTAGTTTTATGTAGTAAAATGTAATGATGAAAACGTTGGACAGCTTGAACAGCTGCCAATGCCAATTTCTCCACATGTGAGTATTTTAGCTCAGTTGGATTTAAAGTTCAACTAAGGTAATATATCACATGTTCAGTACCGAATTCATCTTCCTGAACTAACACCATTCCGATGGTAGAATGGGAGGCGACGAGATACAAGAAGTAGTCCTGGTTGTAGTTGGGAGGATGCAATAACGGTGCATGGGTCAATGTGTGTTTTAGTGCATCAAAAGGTTTCTCAACTATCTCATCCCAAAAGAATGGAGTATTATGTTTCAACAACCAGGTAAAACCCTTTGTGATCTCAGCGCAGTTAGGAATTAATTGTTGTAAAAAGTTTTCTTTCCCTTGCAAACTTTGGAGTTGGCAAAGACTCGAAGGAGGAGGCAAGTTGAAAATGGCTTCAACCTTCGAGGGATCGATGCAAATGCCAGCTTTCGAAACAACAAACCCTAGTAACCGTCTCGTTTCTATACAGAAAACACACTTGTGTGGGTTCAACCTAATCATATAATGCCTGCACCTCATAAAGATTGTGCGTAAATGAATGAGATGATTAGCTCGATGTAATGAATGAGAAGGAAAATCATTGAGATAGGCTTGCACAATGTGCTTGATATCATGAAAATCATAAGACATGGCCCTTTAAAAAGTTGCCCCGACGTTCTTGAGCCCAAAATGTAATTTTCAATAAGAAAATGTCCCCCATGGACAAATGAAAGTCGTTTTTGGTTGATCAGCAGGTAGAATATTGATTTGATTGTATCCGGAAAAACCATCCATGAAGGAGAATATTTCACTGCTGGCACAATCATCAATGATTTGATCGATATAGGGAGTTGGGTAATTGCCCTTTGGACAGGTTCGATTAATGTCCCTATACTCGGTACATATTCTTATTGTCCCTTACATTTTATTAATAGGAACAATATTCGATACCCAATCCGTTAACAGAATCGGATAAATGAAACCTGCTTTGAGTAATTTTTCAACTTCTGCTTTAATTGCAGCAGCTTTTCTTGGGTGGATCTGACGTAAACGTTGCCGGACGGGTTTAGCATCCGGGTAAGTTTTGATTTTATGAACAACAATTGCGGGGTCAATTCCTGGCATTTCCTCATATGACCAGGCAAACACGTCACGAAATTCTTGAAATAGGGCCTTATATGTTTGAATTTCATCTTCCGTACAAGCGGCACCTATATGAATGTTTTCGACAATTCCAGGCCTAACCGAAATGTCAATAGGAATAGTTCGAGAAATATTTCCCAAGTTTAACTCTGAATCAGGATTTTTCATTGGATTCTGAGCTTCCTTGACATATTCAGTCGTAAAAATTGATGAAAAATCATTTTCAAAATGATCACTCTTGGGTAAAAACGAAGATCTATGATGAATATCTTCCCATGGTAAATCATCGACGCATAGGATTTCACAATTTTCTCATCAGTGTGAACAAGTTCAGAAAGCGTTATTGAATCCGAGTTTGATGTTGAAAGTGATTCCTCATGGACCACATCCATTAAGTCAATTTTGGTTGAAGATGTGTCGGAAAGTGACTACACAGCCTGATACGCAATTTCATATGGACTCAAAGGCATAACATCACCAAATGAGTCTATCTCAGATTCAGAAGGTACGATCCAAGGATCATCATAAACAATGGTGTCTGACGAAATCATATGAATGGTGCAATAGAAGACGATGCGTTGATAGGAGGAAAAGGAAAAGTTCCCAGTAAACCGGCATCTTTAACTAGTCCTACTCCAACATCCTTATACGGGATAGTCGTTTTACCGATATGCTGAATGCTTTCAGAAGAGGCTGGGTCAGATCAAAAGTAAGTCAGCTAGTCTATGGTTACGATCTCTCCATTATGAGGGAATTTTATAAGCTAAAAGACCGATGAAACGACAGTTGTCATAGCGTAAGACCAACTATGACCCAAGAGAAGGTTGTAATCTAGAGGGGCATCAACCACCTCCACATCTAGATTAACGGTTTTTCCTTCAACCCCTATAGGTAAATCCTGTAGAATGCCAAAAGGATGAAACCCATGGGCATCAAAGGCTTTTAGAATCGTCGGGGATTGATTGAGCGAAGGAGAACCAAGCGATATCCAACACTGTATCGACATAATACACGTTGAGGCCCCCTCATCAATCACAATCCTATGAACAGGTCTGTTTTTGACTATCACTCAGATCTAGAAAGCCATTTGATGAGGTAAGCGCGGTGTACTATTTTCTAGATCAAAAATTATAAGGTTCGAGTCCTAAACGTCAATAGCTCCTATAGCCGACAAAAGTAATTTACGCTGTGCTGGACATGATTGCAGCACTTCCAAAGCCGACATTGCTGAAGGTGAAATAGCTAAATCTTCAATAATGTTATAGTTCTGAGCCGCTCTCGCATGTGGATTGAAAGCTGAATTTCGAAGTATACCCTTGGCAGATGGTTTGATTACTAAGTCTGGATTAGGTTTCTCGATCTGTAGTGGATCGGAACCGGGAGCTGAGGTTGATGGGTTAGAGTGAGAAGATTCTGCTTCTTTACCATCAACAAGACTTTTACTTCCATAATCATGCAATCAAGTTGCAATCCTAACATGAGACATCATCAGTATGGGTTCTTCGTTGGCATTTGAGGAAGAACCTATCATCTTACTGTCTTGATTTGGAAAAGGATCCTTCAAAACAGCAAGAGTTTGGGAACCTTTGACAATTTTCGCAACCTCTGCACGATGAGGGTAGTCTCTTGTAAAATGCTCTTTGTCACAAATGAGACAAGGATAACGAGGTTTTCGTTTCTCATCAGTTGATTCCACTTTTTCTGGTTTCTCTTTTGAATTTTTATCTGTTTATTCTTCTTCTTCCCTTTCTTCTTACCACCGGATTTTGATTTGGCTGTAGATGACTCTACAACATGAATATTGGCGAAAAGTTCTGTGGAAGAATCTCCTGTCGGGGAATCTGGCAAGGTTATGATAGGAGAAGAATTCTTGGAAGACTTCTTCTTACTTTTGGTATTAACTGTACCAATCATACCATCAACAACAAGAGACCCTGAAGGAGCTGCAGCGATTTGATTTTTCTTGGGAATATCGGGGATTTTTTCGTGTAACGTACCTGACTGAGTATAAACTAAGTCAAGGTACTGTGCTTGAGAAATTACTTGCTCCTCAGTAACGACTCTGGCCTTAGCTACATCCTCAGTGATCTTGGGCAGTAAAGATTTTACAAACCATTAAGCTAAGATCTGATCCGGGATAAAAACTTTCACTAAACACCGTCGACGTCTCCATTCACGAATGTGATCTGAAATGTAAGTGGACATTGACTGCTTTAATGAAGTCAATAATTCCATGCCATTGTCATATATGACTGGCAACTGAAAATGAGTTAAAAACGAAGTAGCTAACTGACTAAAGTTATAAAAAGTGGCTTGTGGTAACTCAATGTACCACTTGGATGCAAGACCAATTAGAGTGCACTAGAAAAGTCTTAAACAGATTGAATCATCTGAAATGGAATTAGATGCACACCAGAGGTGATAAGTCATCACATGCTTCCACGGGTCCTCTCCTGATTTGCCTTCAAACTTAGGAATATCACTAGGCAACTTATTCGGCATTGGCAGCCAAAATGGAAGATAGTTAATTGGATCGTTCGTAAGGCGCATCAAGTCAAGCAAGTCCAAAGTTGCGATAAACGGTAACTGACGATTAGGGTCCCTAAAACTCTGGGTCGTCAGACCAGTCCCAAGAGGAGGATATCTAGGATAATTAGGAATTGGAATTACATTTGGGATATTATATCCTCCTGGAAAACCAGGATTAACCGGACCGTACTGGGGTTGTTGAGGTTGTTGATATGTATACCCAGGGTACAATTGATACTGATAGACTGGCTGCTGCATAGCAGGACCAAATTGGTACTATCCCTAGTACAGTTGATAAGTAAATTGAGGTTGAGTTGTGACAACCGTACTTGAACTAGGTTGTCCTACAGGCATCTGAACCGAAGTGTGAATCGTGGGTCCAGACTGAGGTAAAGATGTCTGAGGAGTTGATACAGGAATGTAGAAACCAGAGCTATCGATACTCCAGATGTAGGTGGGGTAGATTGAACAGATGTTGTAGTAGTTGCATCAGCCGTTTGAGGTGGAGTACGCGGAGTACTAGGCCCAGGCTGAGAAACTGCAGAAGGTGCAGAAGTTTGAATAGTAGACTAGACAGGTTGCTGGGGTGAACCAGAAACCAAGGGTTGTCCAGTTTGAAATGAGTACTATACATTCGGTTGCAAGACCTGTTGGGATTGAGATGGATCCCACACTAAATTCATTCAGGGGTACGGACCCATAACAAGTTGAGAATATTGAAGACCATAACCGGGTTGAGGGTAGGGTTGATAATTCAACGGTACATTTCCAGATCCTTGAACATATGATTGATCGGAAGGTGGTTGGTAACCTTGGGTTGGGTACTGACCTTGGGGTTGATAACCCTGAGGCACGTACTGATACTGGGGTTGACCTTGAGGTACATATTGATACTGGGGTTGACCTTGAGGTACATATTGAGTCTGGGGTTGACATTGAGGTACATATTGAGTCTAGGGTTGACCTTGAGGAACGTACTATCCTGTAGGTATGTACTGTTCGTGAGGTTGCCCCCCAGGCACAAATTGGGTACCTTGAGGTTGCCCCCCAGGCGATACTTGAGGATTTTGAGGCTGCCCCCCAGGTGGTGACTGGCCACCTTGAGGTTGAGGATTGGGAATAGTACCCGACATCATGAGAATATCTTCTACACTCAACGGCTTAGTACCATTATTTCCAGTTAATAACCCTTGTTCAATAGGTTGAGGAGATGCTCCCGAAAAAGTACCAGAGAGTGACTGATACCCAACGGGAACAGAAGGACCGCCGTACAAAAAGGTTTCTGGAGATTGAGAAAACATGGACGACTGTCTTGACATATTTAAGGGAGGATAGTAACCCCTAGGTGTTGGGTGATAAGAAATACAAGGTGGTGAAAAACTTAGTCCCGAGTTTTCCAAAAAGTTAGTCAATGAAAGATACCAAGCACTACTCCTAGGTGGACTGTAAAAGATTGATTCACGCTCCCTAAGCTCTATAACAGGTTGATTTTCAGGGATAGGGATGCCTTCTTTTTCTTCCGGAGTAGCAAGTTCTTCAATAGTTATTAGCCCAGAAGGAAGATTTTGGGTAATTACTCTTTCTACCCTGCATGAACCAGGACCACTGGAAGTTGGAGAGTTAAACCCCGATGTTGGAGTAGCAACAATCTCAGTTTCAGGTTCAGATATTTTAGGTTCTTCTCCTATATCACTAGTAGATGAAACACTACCAGTAACTTTGGAAACAGACACAGGCTGTGTATTATAATCTACTACTAAAGCTTGAAAATCAGGATGTACCACCAAATAGGTGTCTCCTTCTTCAGGTGACCCAACTCTACTGTCTCTAGGAGTTACCAGGGCTCGTAGCCCTTCAGGCTGTCTCGGTGAAAACTCAGGAGGTTGGCCCCGAAGTCTACGGGACTTCCTCGGTAGTTCAGCCACGGTTAAATATTTTAACTACTTCACACGAAAACAAAGTAAAATCTCAATGAAAACCACCTAAAGCCTCTAAAGAACCAAACAAATTGAATCACACGCCTAAAGAATCTAGGAGATCAAACCACACACAAATAATAACTTTCCGTACTGAAAACACTAGTTGGTGATGAAATCCAACGTCGTAGAGTTCATTACAGAAATGGCGGTTGGAACAGTTACCCCGGCAACCTGCTTAATGAATAGACTCGCACAAGTTCCTCCACTAAACCGTCTCGAGTGAAGAGAACCCCCTAGAAAATCCAAGTGAGTCTAGTCGACATCTGCTCCAGTAACAGTGGGATCTTCCCACCACTGTCACCTTAGGAAGAACCCTATAGAATATGGTCACTATGGTCACCAACGGAAACAAGTATACCTAGGGGAACAGTCTACGATCCGATACGCACGTAAGGGAAGAGTAGCAAGCTCAATCCCCTTGAAGGCTCCTTGACATAATCCAATGTTTACCAACAAGTGACCCCAGGCTCCTCGACAATGGTTAATCCAAGGTTTACCATTTTTAATACGTGAATATCTGGCGTCGTTCCCAAGGAGGAAGGATTGATTCCCACACTGGTTCGGACACGATCTTGTGCTTCTCCTTTAAGAGGAGCTTTCCCAGAGCATAGATGCAACAATTGGATTTTTCTCCTACCACAAGATACAACTACTTGTTTGTTTTACTATCTTGGAGAGTTGATTACTCCCTACTCCAAGACACTAGCCTAAGCTATGTTGGTGTAATAGAGCCCTAGAAATAAAAATATTACTAGATTGATTTTACTTTAAGCGTTATTTTTATTGGTGTTTCTTTAAGTCAAGAGGTGCGGAGATGAAACTCGTGGTGTGAAGACTCGACTCGAAATCACTAAAAAAATGCACTTAAGATGATTAAGCAATCTTTTCACTTCAATGAACTTCTAGCTAGGAAAGAGTTTGAGAATGCAAATGCTTGTAAACACAAATCTTTCTTAACAAACAAATTAAAAGAATGGTTTTTGTCTTTTCCAATGCGCTCAAAATGAGACAACTAGTTATTTTCACAAAAATTTCCCTTTTATTTCAAACGCTCAAATACTACAAAAACAAACTTTTTTCAAAAGAGATTTTTTATTTTTATAAAACACTCAAAACTACGGACAAAACAAATCTTGAGATCTATAAACTATAAAAAAATATTTGAAGTAAAAGCTTACAAGATGTCTTTTTCAAGGATGTTTTACTCGGCTATAAGCAAACCAAGGACTAACTTGTCTAGAATCACAAATTAGTCAAAAAACAACCAATTTTGTTTTCTTTCTTAAAAATGAAATCCAAACTTTTAACACAAGCTTTTTCGAAGTTTCGCAAAGAGAAAACACAAGATGGATTCCTCAACAAAGGTAGATTTTGTAAATGGTCAGACTCATAAGAAGGCCAGTAAAAACCAAGGTGATCTGAGGCTTCTACAGCTTCAAATCTCTGAGCTACTACATGACCAAAATGAAAATCAAGACCAGCAACCAAAACTTCTAGGAATTTCACCTAAAACCCTAACACCAATGGAATTAACCTAAGGAAAGTTCTTAACAAGTCACATGCAGGTCTGGGCAGGGGATAACAATGTCTAAACAAATACTAAAATGACTGAAAGAAAAAATCTTAAGGTTTTCAAAATTTTAACAGGGTCCGCAGGCCCGCAATTCACATAGGTGCGGGAACGCTCTGTGTTAAAGAGCAAAAGTGCGGATAAGTCTGCACTGTGTTGCAAGCTGAGGGTGTGTTCCTCTCCTAAAGTTATGAAAAACAAAAAATAATCCTAGATCTACTAAATCCACCCAATTCCACACACAACAAGCCAAAAACAGAAACAAAAACACAGTTTCTCAGGTCAAAGTAAAAACAAGGAAAAAATCAAGTCCCTAATGGAGTTGCCATTTTTTCACACGGAATGAGTCGATTTTATGGACAAGCTCGACCTCCCTAGTATCTAAATATATTTAATGACAAGAAAGCCAATCAAAAACTATCTTTCTCTAAATATGCAATTAAAAACAAAGCAAACAAGTGTTTTAGGCCTACCTTGGGCCCAATGCAAGTTTGTGGAAGCCTCGCTCCTTTGATCCAAATGAGCTCCCTTGTAGCAAGTCTGCAAACACAAACAAGCAAAAAAATTAAATAGCACTTGAAAAACCAATGTCATAAAGCATATCCATCATAATGATCAAGGAATTTATGAAACAAACCACATAAGACAATTTGTTGAGAAAAATGAATCTGATTGTATTATTTCAAATCAAAGAAGAACTTTACAACATGTGCCTTGATGTTGTACAAGCTCCTCCCAGGGTTCAGCAAGAAGTCTCCTCTACTTTGACAAGTTTCACTCACTTCCCAATGAAGCCAAAAGGTATGTGATCTCTCCTCTCAAGCTTAACTAGGAAGTCTTAATTCCATCAGCATTTACCCTTAAAAATGTTCAGCTCTAAACCTCTCTAGCAACCAGCCCATGCTTAATTTATAGGGCAAATGAGGGAAGTACCTAGCCCCTTCAAAGGATAAAGCCACCCTCAAAGGATAACTCCTCTTATCAAGGGATTAGCTCCTTCTCTTTTGGGATGCATGAACCACCTTGGAGCGAACAATCCATGTCAAAATTCCTTCTAGAATCATCTAGAATTAACCCAAAGTGAGTTTTTTAGAATAAACTTGCGCCTTTTTGACTTTCACAGGGGTCTGCACCCACCCCTTTACAGACAGAGCAGGCAGATCCATAGGTAACATGAACAAAGGATGCGGGACCACAGGTAACAATGAGAGAAAGTGAGGAACCACAGCTTTATCGATTTTTAATGTCTTTCCCTCATTTCCAAAGCTTGACATGAAGAGCTGAGGTCTGAGACTTGCTTAGGAGGACAGTATAAGTGATGATAGACCCATACTGATTGCAAATAGTCATGGTGACGATATTTTTGTGTAACACTTACTGATAAATTAAATGGCATAAGGAAATTATTCATCTATTTGAGCTAGCGCTACTCCTATGGCTTTGTGTGAGGCATCAACATGAATATGAAAAGGAAGGGCCCAATTTTGTCCTTGGAGAATTGGTGCAATAGTTAACTTGTCCTTCAGGGTGTCCAGGGCCTCTTAACAGCTTTTTGACCATACAAAATCAGAGTCTTTGGCCAACAAACCAAATAAAGGAGAAGTCAACTTACTGAAGTCTTTTATAAACCTTTGGTAGTATCCAGTTAACCCTACAAAAATTCTGACATCTCTTTGCTTTTGTGGAGATGGGACCCTTTGGATGATAGCTATTTTATTTGGTTCCACCTGCAACCCTTTTTGAGATATTGAATGACCTAGCATGGTCCCTGTAGTCATCAAGAATTCACATTTTTCGAGACTGAGACACAGGCTCATTTCAATGCATTTGTGCAAAACCTTACCTAAGTTGGACAAAGACTCATCAAAATCACCTCCATAAGGTGTAAAATCATCCATATAAATTTCTACTGCATCATGGACTAACTCGGAAAAGATACTCATGACTTCTCTATGAAAAGTGGTAGGAGCATTGCATAGGCCAAAAGGAAGGACCCTATAGGCGAAAGTACTCCAAGGACAAGTGAAGGTGGTTTTATCCTGGTATTTTGTGCTGATCTGGATTTGATTTTACCCACTGGATCCATCTAGGAAAGAGAAAAACTTTTTCCTTGATAGACCATCTAGCACTTGGTCGATGAAAGGTAGAGGGAAATGGTCCTTATTTGTGGTTTTGTTTAACTCCCTATAATCGACACAAATCCTCCACTTACCGTTTTCCTTCAGAACCAACACCAAAGGAGAGACCCACTCACTATCTGAGATTGGGAAAATGAATCCTACATCTAGTAGTTTTTGCAGTTCTTATTTGACTATATCTTGAAGAGTTGGATTCATCCTCATTTGGGGTTGTCGGATTGGCTTGCAACCTTCTTTGATATAAATGTGGTGATTACACACCAACGGGTGAAATCCCTTCATTTCTTTGTAAGTCCAAGCGAAGGCATTCAGATGTTCCTTTAGCATGTTGCACAACCTTCCTTCTTGGAGAACATAAAGAGATGGATTGATTTTCAAGGTTCTCTTAGGGCCGAATTCTATGGTTTTGACACAAATAGGGTTGGAATTGGCTAAGCATAGATCAATTTGATGGTTTTTTGGGGTTTCCTTTACTACTTATTCTAAGTACAATGTACTGGGAGTTGGACTTTGGAGTATGTGTTCGATAAAATTCATCTTCATCCTCCTCTTCCAACCACAAAGGTAAGTCATGTTCTAGAGATGGCTGACCAGGAGGGTATAGGACTAACTTCTTGGACATATGCCCATTCTTGATGGTCATATTTCCAGCTCTGCAACTAATGTAAGCATCGATAGTGGCTAACCAAGGCCTCCCAAGGCTGAGAGGGTAACCAGTAAACTTAGCCTTAGGCTGGAGAACTAGGAAATCTGCAGGGTATTTCCAAGAATCAATGAAGACCATCACATCCTCCACAATCCCCTCAGGGGTCTCTGTGGAGTGGTCTGCAAGTTGTAGAATTGTTGTGTTATTTCTCATTGAACCTTGGAGGTTGATCTTGAGTAAGGTGTCCTTGGTTATCACATTAATGGCAGCCCCAAGATCGATCAAAATGTGTAGGATGATGGTGCCATTGATGTGCACATCTACTACAAGGCTTCTAGTGTCCAAATACTTTGGACAGATTACCTACCCTAGCATTAAGTTGGACAATTATCCAATGACATTAATGGTAGGGACATCTCTTCTTCACCTCCCTAGATGCTTGAAGCACTTCTCCTTAATCAACTTGTTGTAAATATGTACATCTTTAATAGCTTGGAGAAGTGGAATTTTGACACATAGGTCTTTCAATTCTCCCAAAAGTTCCGTCTCTTCTGGGGTAGGCTAGAGTGGTTGGGTTAATCTCTTAGGAAAGGGTGGTGGATTTACTTTAAGTATGCTTTCCTCTCTTTCTTCCTCAACCTCCCTAGGTGGAAGTAGAGGTTGGTTGTCTGGGAGTACTCTCCTGGATCTTAGGTTGATTTCCTGAATCTCCACAACATAAGCTGGATATGATGTCTCTCCACTGTATACTTGTTGTTCCTGTCTGTTGTTCAGGTTTGGATTTGGTTGGGAAGACATCTGGCATTCTTTAGGTGGACCAAAGTGTAAAATATGTGGTTGGGCAGGTGATGAAGGCAATAAATTTGGAACATTGTTGTATGGGGGCCTCAACCCCTGGGGCAGTGCATTCCACTGAGGTTGTGGCAGAGCATATGGTTGAAATGACTGGCTAGCTGACTAGGAATGATACTAAGGTACAAAGGAACAAGGAGGACGTGTAGACCGGGAAGGATGAGCAGGGGGTTCCTAAGAAGGTATGGATGTGGTCTGGTTGGGGTTGTAATATTCATGGGATGACCCTTGCATGCCCTACTAGTATGGCCTAGGCCCATGAGGTATCCTTTGGTTTATGTAGCAGAGCTGCTCAATGACCCCTTCAGCTCCTTGATATATAGATTTGAGTCCAGGAAAAGAGGGGCACTTGTTTGTGGACTGGTTTTCTTCATAGACTAAGTAAATTTCAATAGAATTCAATGGACATTCGTTCCTAGGGTGCCTCCTGGTGCATTTAGGATAGAAAATGGCCAAGGATCTCTCTGCTTCCTCCTACTTTCTCTTAATGTGAATAGTGTCCATTTGTAGGGCAAGGGTTTACAACATCTCACTTTTGAAATCCTCCAGCATATATCCAATTTCACCCTTTATGGATGAATTGGAAGAAGATGGACTATCCATAGGTTAACTACCCCTACCCTTTTTCCTAATTGCCCTAGAATGGTTTCTAAAGGCAGTCTTGATATCCTCATAGGGTAACTAGTAGATATTGATGTAGGAGCATTCAGCCCAAAGGGAAGTTATTGTAAATAATAGACATAGGGGGTCATGCATTTGTGGAATTAGTTTCCTAAATTCCAAGTCAGTTTAATATTTAGGCTTTTAAGTTTGATTAATTAGATATTCTCAAAATAAATAAATAAAACTAGGAGAGATTTTAGGCATAAAAGCAATGGATGTGGATCATTAAGGGATAAGGAAGCTTTTCTATTTTAGAACAGGGAAAAAGATGGAATAAAGCCTCAAGATTCTTTTTTCCATATGTATGCATTGCATGTAGAGTCTTAGAGCCATTAGTTGAGTGATTCTAGATCATGCTAAGTTTTATAAATTATGTAGCCTCAAAGGCATTGAGAATAGAGTGAGAGAGAATGAGTGAGTATGAAGAATAAGAGGCCATGAATAGGCCATGATTTCTCTTGTAAATAATTTATTTCTTAATTAATTATTTCAGTGATTTGTGTGCATATGTATTGTCTAGAACTTTCAGAGCTTTTAACATTTATCAGGGATAATATGTTGGTTTTAATATGGATTGGAATTCGTTGAATGCTCTGTTTTCCCACATCACATTGCGATTCAGCTGTTGGATGGTTTGAATTCTACGGTGATGGTTTGAAAGCTTTCATATGAGATTTAATAGTCTTATGATCATTGTGAACCAATCAAGTTTCCACGAGAGAGATTTTAAAAGATCCTGGTTTTGCAGGCCAGCCTTGCATCAGGTGGTATCAGAGCCGAAATAGCTCTTTTTGAAGGTTCAAGTGTTTTAGTTAAGTTAATTGCATGTGATTTTTGGAACTGACGAATATTGAAGCTCGAGTGCAGTGATAAAGGAGTCCAGCAAGGAATTATAAGTGAATGTGGCAAAACCTAAAGATTCAACAGAGGTTGAATAAAGTTGCAGATGAGAGAAGCCTACAGGAGCAGTAGAGGATGCTCGAAAGGTTCCAGCAGAGGACCAATGATTACCAAAATACCAGATCCGGAGGGAAGGATTGGTGAGGTAAGTGGCAACAAGAGAGTTTGCTGTGGCAGAGGCTTCATGCAACTCATAGGTGAGGAACTTATGGCGAAGGAGATGACTACTGAAGGTCATAAAGGAGAGAGCATAGGTTCATAAAGAGGCCACAAAAGAAAGAAGGAGAAATATGCCAAGGCAAATGGCATAAGACAACCAGGGAAAATTTTAAGGATGGAAAATTTTCTTGAACTTTAAAACATTGACGAATCTCACTAATCCATAATATGAAAACTATAAAATGTTTATTGATATATTTGTAAAATTATTCAAATTTATAATCATTTTATATATAGTCTCTATATAACGTTGGCGATTTTTAAGGTAAAATAATTTTATATTCTAAAATTTGGGCGAATCATCTTTTATAAAAATGGAAATTGGCGAATCTTTTTGTGGAAAAATAATGGAAAATTAGCCCACTGGGCGAATATTAGCCCCTAAAATTTTCCATGAAGACAACAGTTGACTCAGGAAGAGTATGAGAAAGAGAAAGCTGAGATAGCAGTTCATCTTGAGCTATTGATGAAATTGTTACGGGAAAATGTGAAAGACCAGAGACATGGTTTATTGATGAGGAAGAGAGTGAAGTGGTAGAGGCTACAACAGAAAAGAGATTTACAGATAAGCATGCAGTTAACAGGGGAGCTGAGGAAGCTGGAGCAGATGATGGATGTACAGTTGAGACGGGAAGAACTCAGAGCAGCTGAGTTGGAAGAGGAGTTTTCCATTGGTGAAATAATGGAGGAAGTAGTCAAGACAGAAAAGTCTTGTGATTTAAAAACTAATGAGTTGCGCATGTTTGCAGGTACAAAACAGGAAGATGAACAAGCTTTAGAATTTGTCCAAGAAAAGTTGAATATGAAGGCTGTTTAGATCAATGATGAGAAAATGAAGATGAAGGAACCTATTCAGAATGTTGGACCAGCTGATGATTGGTCAAAAGTTGTTGAAGGTATAGAAAATTATATGAAGTTTCCAAGTTCTACTCCTAATGAAGTTGTTGAATTGTATAGAAAATTAGATCTCGAGAGAAGAGAGTTGGAGAGATAGAGGACTTATGTGCAGGTTAATTTGCTGAAGAAGCAAGGGAATATGGTGAGTGCAAATCAACATACTGATGTGATGATAGAGGAGTCGGAAAAGAACTCAGAACAACATACTGAAGTGTTGCTAGAAATAGTTGAGGAGACATCTGAACCAGAGGAAAAAGTTGCAGATGAAATTGCAGATGATGAGCAAAGGAATGTTGCAGAGGGACAGGAAGTTTGGGAGACAGCAACATCCATAGTGACAGCTAGAGCAACATGTGGGGCGACATTTATGATGACAGCTGAGACAACATTGATAGTAGCAGAAGAGGCACTGATGCCTTATATTTTTTATTCTAACAATTGCTTTGTGAGTACAGGTCTTATTGAAGATGCTGAGGAAAATATGTTAGACAGAGAAATTGAACTGATGAGGCAGATGTTGATGAAGGAATCCCGGAAGAACCTAGCAACAGTGAAACAAAAGAGAAGCAACAAAAGAAAGACAACAGAAGATTGTGAAAGTGCAGCTAGTGGAGCGAGGCAGCATAAAGTATGGAGACCTGGAGAAGTACAACAGACAGAAGCAACGCCAAATGGAAAGTTACAACACAAGATATGGGATCCAGGCAAACATAGATTTGAACACATGATTAGGAGATCATGAAATTTTCTACCTTGGGAGTCTGATGCAGGAGCATTCAACCCAAAGGGAAATTATTGTAAATAATAGACATAGGGGGTCATGCATTTGTGGAATTAGTTTCCTAAATTCCAAGTCAGTTTAATATTCAGGCTTTTAAGTGTGATTAATTAGATATTCTCAAAATAAATAAATAAAACTAGAAGAGCTTTTAGGCATAAAAGCAATGGATGTGGATCATTAAGGGATAAGGAAGCTTTTCTATTTTAGAACAGGGAAAAAGATGGAATAAAGCCTCAAGATGCCTTTTGCCATATGTATGCATTGCATGTAGAGTCTTAGAGCTTTTAGTTGAGTGATTCTAGATCATGCTAAATTTTATAAATTATGTAGCCTCAAAGGCATTGAGAATAGAGTGAGAGAGAATGAGTGAGTATGAAGAATAAGAGGCCATGAATAGGCCATGATTTCTCTTGTAAATAATTTATTTCTTAATTAACTATTTCAGTGATTTGTGTGCATATGTATTGTCTAGAACTTTCAGAGCTTTTAACATTTATCAAGGATAATATGTTGGCTTTAATATGGATTGGAATTCGTTGAATGCTCTGTTTGCCCACATCACATAGCAATTCAGCTGTTGGATGGTTTGAATTCTACAGTGATGGTTTGAAATCTTTCATATGAGATTTAATAGTCTTATGATCATTGTGAACCAATCAAGTTTCCACGAGAGAGATTTTAAAAGATCCCGGTTTTGCGGGCCAGCCTTGCATCATAGACTAAGAAAATTTCAAGAGACTAAGCAAATTTCAATAGAATTCAATGGACATTCGTTCCTAGGGTGCCTCTTGGTGCATTTAGGATAGAAAATGGCCAAGGATCTCTCTGCTTCCTCCTACTTTCTCTTAATGTGCATAGTGTCCAT
Organism: Pinus taeda; assembly: GCA_000404065.3. Taxonomy (NCBI): domain Eukaryota; kingdom Viridiplantae; phylum Streptophyta; class Pinopsida; order Pinales; family Pinaceae; genus Pinus; species Pinus taeda. The sequence continues at coordinate 17,265 of APFE030243432.1, forward strand.
TTGTAGGGCAAGGGTTTACAACATCTCACTTTTGAAATCCTCCAGCATATATCCAATTTCACCCTTTATGGATGAATTGGAAGAATATGGACTATCCATAGGTTAACTACCCCTACCCTTTTTCCTAACTACCCTAGAATGGTTTCTAAAGACAGTCTTGATATCCTCATAGGGTAACTAGTAGATATCCCCTCCCACTAACAAGTGTAGGGTATCCAAAAGATCTTCCCTTACTCCTCTAAGTAGGACCAACTTTAGTGAATTAGGGTCAAGGCTACACTTGGCCCTTTTGTACCTAAGCTGGAATCTTTCTTCATAATCTTCTAGGGATTCATCATTGCCTAAGGTCATCCTAAAAATTTCCTCTTTAGTGTCTCTAGACCTACAGTAGTCTCAATACTTGTTGTTGAAGGCTTGCTGCATCTGAGCCCAAGTTGTGATGCTATCTCAAGTAAACCCGAACTAGCGCAAAGCTACATCCTTGAGAGTGGATGGAAATAGTTTCAACTTCTGCTCATCATTTGTATAGTCATAGGTTCGACATATGACAACAAACTCAAATAAGAAAGTTTCTAGGTATTTTGTGGTTAGGCCATGGAAATGAGGAAGGGCATAAGGGCTTATATTTTTCATCTTAGTATCCCCATTAGTTTCCTTGATGGGGAAGACACCCTCAACTCTTTCTTTATTTCCTTTGTTAGTTCTGTTTTCAGACATTGGTTCAATAGGAATGGGTTCTCCTTCTTCTTCTTCCCCTGTAGGTTCTTCACATATGTCTGGTTGCTCACCTAAGGGTTCCTCTAGGTCACAACCACCGAAGAAGATGGAAGGTTGGCTATTTGAAGCAGTGGGGGTATTTGGAAAAAATTTCCCTAAGTTATCCCTATTCCTACGAGGCATTAAAAGAAAATTTTTTGTTTTGTTTTGTGTTCTTTTCAAACTTTGAAAGTAATTATAGAATTGAAATCGCAGTTTGAATGAGAGCTACTAACTGAATGAAAAACTAATTGCTTGATTGAAATCCTACTTGTAGAATGGAAAGGAAAGCAAAGAATGCAGAATGAAAAAGGAAGCAAGCTAAATTACTTTTGCATAAATGACACTAAGAGCAGAATATTAGAAACAAGAAATAGAAGAAAGAAAGCAATAATCACATATTACTCAGACACCTCCCTGGCAATGGCATAAAAGCGTGATGAGCACCATTATTGCAACAAGAATGTTGCAACTCCTAGGGCTACCAACTTTACTTTATCAACCCATGGTTCGTACAAACTTGGAGGTGATAGTGCTATATACACAAGTAAAAGTGATGGTTTTTCCTTTTGTCACTGTTTAGCTAGCGAGAGACCACTAGGTTTTTCAAGCCATACTTCTATGAATTTAGAAGAATCTTGATTGATGATGAAAGAAAGAGCAATCTACTCTAGGAGAAAGCGTGTCTACTGCAATAAGGAAAATGACTGAAATCCTATGCTAAAAACACACCATTCTCTAACTAATTGCTGAGAAAGTATGCTTTATAAGAATGCCAAGATAACATGTATGAAATGCTACTGTCTAAAGCATGGAAGTTCAAAATATCAAACATCACTATTGTGCATGTAAAGAACTGAAATAAACCTATTTTGTCTTTTTATTCCTTTTATGGAAAATAAAGTGTAAACCCTAATCTCTTTTGGTGATGTGGCAGGTGGCTTAGTGATGTTGGTGGATGATTGGGTGGTTTAGGAGATGTTTGGAAGGTTTGGGAGACCCTTGGGTGACCCAGTGTGGCTTTCGAGAGGTTTTCCCTCAATTCAGCCTCAAAACAGGCCACTACAGGAAAACCTACAGGATGTACTGGAAACCTACCAGATTCCCTATATTTCTATAGGATACAACCAAGAGAAAAACCATGGTTTCTGGAGGTGATGGAAGGATTAAGGAAGGTGTCGAATGGGTTGAATGGAGTTAGAAAATGCCTAGGATCACTCAGAACTCAAAACCAAGGTTAGGAGATGGTTGAATTCACTCAACATGCTTGGAGGAATTTCTATGTAAAATAATGAGATTGGTGAAGGTCTTGGTGAAAGCAAGGAATGATTATGGATGGATGAAATTGGAAGGTGGTAGCCTCCTATGAGATATCTTTATATTTCTGAAGCACCTGTTTTGCATCAAACATTTATAATTTCCAAAAAGTCATGTAAAGAAGAAGAATTCTAACAAGCTAGAAAAGCATAATTTAATGAACTAGTTGTCTACTTCATGCATGAGGAAAATTGCTGAACAAAATGGAATCATGGATGAGACCTACTGTAATACTAAAGATGGAAAATATGGTGATTAAATCATACACTTGTAAAACAAATTAAATGTTGGTTCAAGTACAGTAAACTCTAAATCTTATGAGAAAATGGAAATCTGTCTTTTTGGGAATGCATAAGGGTCTTTTCCTCAAATCATGATCCCTGAGGGAAGAGGTGAGGCCAAGACACCTACTGAAAGCTTTGTGGTGCTCCTTTTACCCCTTCTAACTTGCTACTAAAGTAAAGCACACATGGAAGCAAACTAATAAACAACTAATCAAATCCACATTACTTGCAACAGAATACTTCTAAAGGCAATTTAACCATGAATCTATGAAACTAAGCCAAGCATACAGATACAGGAAGAGGATCCTTTGCTGCTAGGGTTGGGCCCTAACCCAAGGGCTTTAGCCCTTTAAGTTAACTCAGTGCTCGATCAAGAAAAATCTCATTTTCATTATCAAAACAGAAAATTACATCAATATCTTCCACAAGTCCGAAGCTCGAAAATAACTAGTGTTTTTAGAACAAAAATTCGAATCCTAATGAGGCTCTAGGCCTCTCTACTTATACAACTAAAATCCCAAACGACTTCCTTAAATATAGGGAGGCTCAGATCTCAAACTCGAGATGAACTAACTCTTTGTCTATCACTTGCTTGGGTGCCTTTTGATCTTCATGACTTGGCTGATTACACTCTGAGATGGTGTGATTAATGGAGGAATATTCGAATGGGGAAGGAGTAAATGAGGAGGATTTACCTCCTACATTCTCTCTCCCTTCTCCCATTCAAGTTCCAAACCTTATTCTTGCAAAATTCCTTGATTTTCTTTTCCAAACCTGCATTCAATGCATATTAGTCCACTAGGCATAATATATCACTTTAACTCATCTCATTAAACAAAATATAATCAAAACATGTAATAAATTGTGAGAAGAGTTGATTTGACTAGCTAAGAAGTGAATTAAGACCCATATAATTACCCAATGATGAGGCTCATTAGGTATCTGCTGCTATATTATACACAACATGCTCTCATCCCAAGGAGCCTCGAGCAGTTATGAAGAAAAATCAATCAAAGGCAAAAGGAATATGAAGAAGGGTGGAAAATCAAAGGTCGGGGTAACTCATGTACCATGATTTTCTCCCTCCCACACTCATATACCCAAGTGCAGGCTTCCCTCCTTATAGCTACCCTTGTACCATGACATGTGGCCTAAATCCTTCCCCTGATCCCCACTTCATTCCATTGCCATATCACATGGCACCTACCCATTGAGGGATGTACCATGGAGATGTCACCCCCTCTAAAGATTAAAACCCCCTAATAAGGCCCTTGGTTAACCCACTTATTGAGCTTGGAGACACCTTTACATGCCAAGCCCCACTATGGAAGGGCATGTGTTACACAACATTTTGTCACTGTCCCTGTACTCCTCATTCCTTGATCCTAGGGGACCTCTATAGTGAACCCTGCATGCTTTGCCGTCATGGGGAAACTCCCATTATGTCCCTTTTCATGAGTAGCTCATTTCCCTTTTGCACCATTTCCCCTGAAAATTTTGTTTTTCCCAATTTACAAGACTGATGCTAATGACCTTTGTCTCCCCTGCACCAATGTGCAGAGATTAGCACTATTCCCCACACCAATCGGTGCGACTGAGTTGTGTTCCATTCACGCTGGTCCTGTTATGGAATTATTTTTAAATTAGAGCTGAAGCTTCCATCTTTAGAAGCTCTGTAACAGAAGTCTGTTAAATGGTTTGGCTAGATGGGGTCGAGGATGATAGTTTGGGCTCCTTTCCCCTATAATGATGGAACTACCTCAAGGGATAAGTCCTTCTCCCATGAGAAGAGGATCCATCTCCCATCCATCTTTCTTATATAAACCTCCCTTCTTCCCAAGCACAAACTATTGACATAGTTAGAGTGTTGGTTGAGTGTGAGTATACTATGTTGGTTTGAGAAGCAAGCTATTACTAGTTGTGTGAGGGAGAAGTGTGTTTGGTTTGGAGTGAAGCCTAAAGGGAAGATTCTTTAAACTATTGTTGTTTGAAGCCGTCATGAAGTGTTAGCAGAAGTGTGTGGAAACCTGCTCTTGTCAGAGGAAGACTGCGATGTCAAGATGAATGGTTGTAATCTCTCCTTGATATTAATATATGCAACTATCGATTGATTTCCTACATGTTTTGTAATATTACATATTCATGTATTGATGATTCTAGACTCATTAAGTAGGTTGGATTTCAATTTGTCTATTATTAGGTTTGTGTGTTGTTGTTGTTTACTTGTTTCAGGAGCTTGAAGAAGGAAGCGATAGTTTGCTTGAGCAAGCAAGTGAGGACAATGCCAAGCAAGATAAGCAACTAAGAGGTAGGCCCTCTTGATTGATCCTAACCTAAGGAAATCTTCCATAGAATGTAACTATTGTGGCTAGACCCATTATCGGGCTAGAGGAATTCGTTCGTGTCCGCACTTATAATTTTACTTCACCACAAGTTGGTGACTCGGCTGGGGAGATCCCATCTTTTTGTTTATTTTGGATTTCATGATTTCGTGAGAACTTTGCTAGTTTCAAATTTTCCCTTTTGTTCTATTGCTTTTCTCTTGCTTACTGGCTTAAGTCTAAAAATCATAATAGTAGATCTGGTCCCTGTTTTGATTTTTTTTTTTTTAATTTTTTCTTAGTTCCCTTAGATAGTGCATTTAATCGGCTAACAGTTGCACTAATCAATGCGAATTGTAAAGGAACAGTCGCACTGACCCGCCTCTAGCACTTTTTGTCAATTAGGCAGTCGTGCTGATTCTTGTAAGTGAATATTAGGGCTAGACCCTAATCTTGGCCAGTGTGTTTTGCTCTTGTGTTTTTGACCTTGTGAGCCTTTTGAATGTTTTTCTCCCTGACTAGAAAGCTATTTTTCATTTGGTTTTGCTTTCTTGTAGGCTTGTCATCTCGTTATTTGATTGATTGAGTCATTGAGTGGCTAGCGACACTAGGACATCTAGCTAGTCATTCATTCAGCAGCTTGTGAACTCAACGAGTCTGGTTGCGGGTGTGTTTGCTCTTTACATTTTTTTTTTGTCCCTTGTATGACTTTAACCTCTTTTTGCACAAGTTTGAAAAAGTTTTGTTTACTAGTTTGAATGTCTTTTTCCGGCATAGATTACATTTTCGGTCTTGTGTTTGGCAAAGTTGGTGCTTAGTCGATTTGAATGGACTTCTCTTTTCATGTTTTCATTTGCTTGAAGAGCTCATAGTATTGAAAATTTTCTCATTGAAATATTGTATGCAAAAGTTTGTTGTGTTGTTTTATGAGAAGATATGAAATTATAGCATGTTGCATCATTATGATTCGCATCTCTTAGAAACTAGAATTGCATTAACATTTGAAAAAGAAGAGAAATTTTCTTCATTTCGAAAGGACTAATAGATAAGTGCTTGTCAGGAAATTAGGAATTGGAATGAATTTTTCATTAGTTTATTTTTTTCAAAAAGTGAAGTAGTGAATAATCATTTCATTTTCAGTTTCTTGATTGTTTGCATTTGATTGAGTAGTTTCTACCCTCTCTAGTGTGGGAATTTCATCGAATTGAAAGGGTCTTGTCCCATTTAGTTTCATTTTAGGTTTTTTGAGTAGCATCGCTAGGACCTGAAAATTGAAACTTAACTCAAGATCAACTCTAAAATGAATTCAATTTGCCTAAGGCACATTTGACATTAACAATCACATCTAGAAGGTCTAGGCTAGAGACGTGTTCTGGTGTCAGTGAACCTAGCAGCTGTTGTTAGCTTCAGCATTAGACAGTGCTAGGATGGATTTGTGCTCCCTGTACCATCGCGTATATAATGGGAGACCCCACCAGGCTGCAATACTTTTATCCTTAGGAAGCTGAGTCGGCCACCTTACGAATGTGATACATCGAACACAACATTCAGGGAGATTGCCTACTCGTAATTCTTGGTTCGCCATGAGGTATTCTTCCATTCACGGTTGCCTGGTAATCCTATTTACCTAGATCATCCAGAGTAGTCATTTGATATTTTTGACTCATTAAACTTAAAATATCATCTGAGCACTTGTCCTTTCGAGCTCGTTTCCAATCGAAAGTGATAGAGTCATCTTTGTTTCTTTCTCGACTCTTTAAAGATGAAAGAACATCATTCTTTTATGCATCTTAAATAATTGATTGCCCATGGTCTAAAACATCCTATTAGATTTTTTACAAAATCATGAGTTCCCTTAAAAGGACATTTTAAAGCCTTGAAGTTGTTCATTATGTCAGCTAAGACAAGGTCATCATGGTTGAACCATCTGGTTCACCCATTTCCTCTTCCTCTCCTCCATCTGAAAGATTGTCTGAGGAGCCACTTCCTGAGTTATTAGAGCCATTTGAGGACCAAAATGTTGAACTCGAAATTATTTTGAGTGTTCAACCATTATCATCTCATCCTCCACCTACTTTTGATTCAGGGTCATCTGCTGGTCTTGACCCAAAATCTTCGGATACTCCCGTTTGAACTCTAGAGAACTTGCCGACCACTAATGGTCAGCTTGTACTGGTTATCTATTCTCCAAACCCTCTGTTTGATGTTGTTGAGATATCAGCACAATGCCCTTACAATCTGTACAATCAACCGTGTGTTCCTTTGGAACTATCCCCTAGTACACATTCAGCTATCTGTCATCGTTTGCTTCCAAACATGGAACCCAAGGGTGATGCTCCAATCACTTCTCTGGATGAGTCCAAAGTCTCAACTCCACACATTATTGAGGGAGAAGAATTGTAGCTACAGTTCCATCTCGAGTGTTTCCCTTATTCAAAAGTTATTCCCGCTAGCTTGCCACCTAGCTATGTGTCTTTAGGGAATTTTGTTTCGGGCACACCAAGTGCCTCATCACTCTACCATAACTCTATTTGGGCATCAAGTGTCAGACATACGTTAGGTTTGTTTGTCACGAACACGACCTCCCAAGTAGTTGTTACTTTAGTCCCGGTGCAACCCACCATCCCGAACACCTTTGTACCATCAATCCCGGTTACACGTTAGTCACAACTAGCGATTTAAAAGATTGTCTTTGCCAGTTCTTTTGTCCCGTTAGTCAACGGCCAAATTGTGACACTACCTAGGGGGTAGAATCTGAATGTCTCTATGGTGTCAGGTGCAACTAATGTGAGCGACTCACATGCTCACATGCTTTGTATAAACCAACCCTCTTCTGGTATTATTTACAGCCCTGTTCAACCTACTAGATCAAGCAATGTCCAATACCAATAGGTTCAGAATCCTGGTGGTCTGTCTGGATCGAGCAATGTTAAGTATCAACAGCCTTATGGGGCTTAGGTCCAATACCAAAATCCATACGTTCCATACGGTTCTCAAGGATTGGTTAATCAACCTTACACCATCCCGTCGGGGCAGTACATCCAGCCTAGCTACAGCCAGATTTAGTTCGGTAATTTCCCGGGCACTGTTCAAGTACCCTTGCAATAGCAAGGACAAATTTTGCAACAACTATGGAAACCTTTGTTGCAGCAAGGACTTTCTGTGCAACAACAAGGGCAGATTATCCTACAGCAAGGTCACTTGCAATACTTCAAGGTCAGTCCTTCCAATAGTTGTAGCAAACTGCACATCAACAGATGCAATATGCTCTAAATACCTCTCAACCCATACCCTCGCAGGGCCAACCTTTGCAAAACCAAGGACAAATTTTGTAGCCGCAGAACGAGAAAAACCAACCTGGGCAGTAGCAACCCTTGTATACCTATCAACAAGGGAAATCCTTGCAAGGGCGGGCTCAAGGTCAAGTCTTGCAGTAGCAGGTGCAGAATCCTCTTGTCCAAGGCAAACAGGTTCATAATCTTGCCAGCCAAGGGCACCAGGTGCGGAAACCCTACGTGTAAGGGAAATAAGCATATCAACCTTATGCCCAAGGACTGCAGGTCTAGAATCCTCTTGCTTAGGGACAACAGGAAAAACAACCCTATGTTCCAGGAAAATAGGTCCCATACCCACATTTCCAAGGTCAACAGGCTCAACAACCTTATAACCCATATGTTACCTATCAGCAACCTATGCATGGACAATTTCAAGGTATTCCTGTTCTGAATCCTCCCTTTGGTAAAGGTGACCCATAATGGGGGCAGTCTTATATGCCATATGGCCAAAATCCTCCACTGTGGGATCAAAATCCCTACCAGATGGGATGGGATCCACCTTATGGGCCCTCTTATCGACCTCCCATGCTTTTTAACACTCAATTACCTTCTTGGTTACACATAAGTTGCCGAGTGTATCACATCTCATGAATTATCCGATTCTTCATTCACCGTACTGGACTCCGATGCCTTCCAAGATACCAAGTGATTGCACCAAGTTCGATGGGAAATCTAAGGAAGATCCTCAATCCCACGTGATGACATATTAGCTCTAATGCTCGTCGAATTCATATGTGGACAATTCCATTTGTATTCGTCTTTTCTAATGAACCCTTAGGGTGCCGCAGCAAAATGGTACATCGAGCTACCTAGAAGTACTTTTCATGACTTCAATTTGTTAGCCATGGCCTTCCTCACGCATTTTCAATTATTGATTCGTTATGAAACGGGCACCTATCTGCTCACATCGCTTAAGCAAGAAAATTCGATGCACATCTATGATCACATCCATGAATGGAGACATAGACGTCAACTGATCAAGTTCGAAATAGCTTATCAGGTGTTCATCTAATGGTTTACCAAATCGTTCATAGCCCCAATTGCTCGCGATATAGCCATGGGTGGATGCATCACTGAAAAGCAAGACATCGCTCGTGCCTAGTACTTGAACCTAGTCTACTCTCAGTCCGAAACCTTATACAAATTATTACCCAATGCTTCGTAACCATCATCCAATCCTACGACATCGAAGTCACCCGCTGTCCCTCCCGTTGATGTAGTTATTGGTTCAGTATCCTAGGCCCCTGCCAAAAATTCTTCCAAACAAAAGCAGTCTCGAATACTGCTCCCAACAGTTCATCTTAAAACCCTTCTGGCCCTGGTAAAACCTCAGAGGTCCACGTTGTTCAGTCTACCACAGCGGACAAATCCTCGAAAGGAAAAATGAAAGGCAAAGGCAAGGCTAAAGCTGATGCCCTAAAACAGGGTCCTCCCAAATTGTCTGCCAATGAATCATTGCAACGAAAACCTAAGTATACTTGCCTCATTTGTGAGGAGGATCACTATATTAAGGATTGTCCACGACGATCCGAAGTTAGTAGATTGCTCAAGGGGGCTGTTGGGTCTTGAAAATTTCATTCATTTCCATTCCATTATATCACCTCCATTTCACTACTATGTCACTACATTCATCCCACTTTCATTATCATTGGGCCACATTTATGTTTTTCTGAACTTTATTAATTCTTAGCCTTTTTAAGTGAATTTGTGGTTAAAAATTAGAAAATACTGTGCATATGCTTATACCTAACAAGTGGGTTGAGATTGTTGACATGTGTAGGTCAAAAGGAGGCTTCTAGAAGACCTTTATGTGGCACCCTAAGGCAAAATTCGAATTTGAGTGGAGAGAATCATGGGATCATGAAGATATGTGTCACATCTCCTAAAGCTTTGATGTTCTCAACATCGAGGAAGATGTGAAGTAGATGTCATGGAGCACATTAGAATGTAAGGTAGAGTAGATTTTGTTTTGAAGTTTTGCTTTGATTTCATTTCAAGTATGTCATTTTATTGCTTTCAAGTTTGATAGTTTAGATTTTCCATTCATGCAAGTGTGTTCAACCGGTTGATTGTAGATTTATCTAACTGTGTAATTTATGCTTGACAAAATATTCCAAGAAATTAGTCTTCCTATTTTCCGATTGGTGAATTGGAGCATAGAGAACACAGTAGATTAGTTTTTCTCTACATGTTCATGCTTTCGGTTGATTGTAGATTTATCTCATTTTGTAATTTATGCTTGACAAAATATTCCTAGAAAGTAGTCTTCCTATTTTCCGATTGGTGAATTGGAGCATAGAGAACACAGTAGATTAATTTTTCTTTACATGTTCTTGCTTTCGGTTGATTGTAGATTTATCTAACTGTGTAATTTATGCTTGACAAAATATTCTAAGAAAGTAGTCTTCTTATTTTTCGATTGGTGAATTGGAGCATAGAGAACACAGTAGATTAGTTTTTTTTTACATGTTCTTACTTTCAGTTGATTGTAGATTTGTCTAACTATGTAATTTATGCTTGACAAAATATTCCAAGAAAGTAGTCTTCTTATTTTCTGATTGGTGAATTGGAACATAGAGAGCACAATAGATTAGTTTTTCTTTACATGTTCTTTCTTTTTGCTTAGTAGGATACTTATTACATAAGTTCATGTCTCATTGAGTATTTTTAGTTCCTTAAGAACGAAATTGGCGATATGTGAAGTTATGAATGAGATTTGATTTGTTTACATGTTCCTGTTTTTTTTTGCTTAGTAGGATACTCATTACGTAAGTTCATGTCTCATTGAGTCTTTTTAGTTCCTTAAGAACGAAATTAGTGATATGTGAAGTTATGAATGGGACTTGATTTGTTTTTGTTTCTTTCTTTTCTTAGATATTTTTCCGGCTTAGATTAATTTAACTGCTCAAAGTTTTGATTTGTTTCATTTTCTCTTTTCTTTATAAACTAGATTCTAACATAAGAAACAAAACCCTGAAAAACAACATAAACTATAAAACAATGAAGTAAGGAAAAAGGTTAACTAAGCACATATGGTGCACCACACTTCATCGGTTTATGACACCCGGATTGATAATTTATGTAGAGCAATTTAGGACACTAAATTGACTAAACATTTTGGCGCCATTGCCGAGGAAGTGTAATTAGGAGACCTTATTTCTTAGATCTAAAAAAATTTAACAATTTCTTGAGTATGCTTTCCTCCTGCACTTTGTGTGATCTGGAGGATCAGAAAAAGAATTTTGATGTTCTAAAAAGAGAGAGAGAGAGAGAGAGAGAGAGAAAGGGGACAAAATAAACTTCATCATTTCATTTGATTCAATAAAAAAAAAAATCCAACTGCTTTGATGGGTTCAGCTATCCAAGATTGACTGGTTATGGTTTGTAGTGACCCTCAAAATGTTGTGTCCTGTTTTAATAAGGTTTTGCAAATTAGCTCTAGAATGCAGCCTGATTCCATGGCTAACTGTGAATTCCGTAGCTAATTCCAAGGTTTAGCAGGAAAGTCTTGTTTTTAGCATATTTACCTTGAAGTCTTTGCTACCTAAAATTGAAAATCATTAATCATTTTTATAAAATTCCACATTTTTAGAGGAAAAAGAAGGAGACAACCAATGGCTATATCCAATCCTAGTTTCAACTGCGGCCTTAATAAGAAATCTGCATTCTTGTTCAAGCTTTGGCCTTAAAACGAACCTGCAAAAACATTTAAAAAATAAATAAATAAATAAATAAAACCTACAATAACCTCCTTTAGTTGTTTGCTTGACTCTTGGCAGCAACATGCAAATGTTAGTGAAAATCTTCAACACTCATTAAAAAAAGAGAGGCGATTCTGTATAAAAATGTCGAGGATGAATCCTTTATTAATCATATGGGTATGAATATGTCTGCCCTCTGCAAATCCTCTGGCATCGATGCAGAACTACAAGAGATAGGCATAATTGTTAGTTTATGGGAATCCATCCATTGTCCATTAAGGCCAAAACTCCTTGCATAGTTCAGTGATGTCCACACCATAAGATTCATTTTCGTTTTCTGTCGTGAGAAAATTATTGAGGAGACCAACAAACATTGCGCGTATGATTTCTTTAGTATGTTATTGGAATAAAACGAAGGTCTGAGATCTGAGGTTTCGACCACCATTCATTCACCATTCTCTACGCTAAAAATTGCAAAACAAACCCAAACAGCTGAATACGTTAATCCACAAAAACACAAAACAGGAAAAAACGTCAAATTTCAACTGCATGATCTGGAAAAATAGAGATGAATTTGGGAAAAATAAAACATGGGTGTTTTTGGCAATAGGGTCAATTAGATAAATTAGAAATTGTTTTAATAAATTTGAAGCGGTTTGGGAGATTTTCACAATTCTTTGAAGCCCATTTTTGTAGACCATGAGAGGAAAAATCAGAATTTGAATTAATAAATTGGTAGTTTGATTTAATTTGGCTGCATGGGGAAGGGAATTTCGATTCAGAATCAATAGTGTGCTAAAAATTAACCATGATGACACGTCTTCTACCTTTTTCCATCTGTCTAACACTTTCTCTATCACTTCTCATTTAACAGCAAGATGATTGAATATGACACTTCTCCAAGCACCTATCTAACGGCTATTCCTATGCTCGGTGTTTTACTCGCTGAAATATTGGCACAGGTGTTGGTACTCATGGATCTTATCTTCATTGACAAGTTTTGTGTACGTGTTTGACTTTATTATGATGTGCTTGGCAGTCTGACCATACTTTTAGCCAAAAACTCTGCAATAAAATGACCTCTATCAACCCATAATCCCATGAAAAGCGTCGATCAAGCTCATGACTATTTTCCACTTCATCTTTATTAATCTACACTTACAGCTAGGTTGGATTATATGCTTTGGTTTCACTTCTCTGAGATTGATCCAACCATTAAAGATCTTGGGCAGCAAATATTTGACATCATAATAAATGACAAAAAAAATATACATTGAATAGATATTCTTAAGGAAATAGGGAGCTTTGCTGCGCTTTGGTGGCAGTATACTGTAAGAAATTTGAATAAATTAACAATTAGTATACAACTGAACCTAGTTTCTAGAATTCCTTTAATTAGTGGCCTTGAGACTGTCTTCTAGCTGCATAATGTAGCTCTGTTCTGCAACTAACTGGCAATTCTACAGCCATTTTCATACTTTTGTAGGTTATAGGTGTCGAGAGACAAAACGAGCTACACGGGTAGCTGGGAAAATGTTAGTACATGGATAGTGTCCTATCCATTTGATCCAAGTCGATGAAAAGACCCAGTTAAAAGGGAAGTCAAGGTGTGTGTTATCACTAAGTCGCCGCATGTCAAAAAAAAAATGAATCAATGAAATGTATAAGTTATTTGCTCACTTTTCTGAAGGTATTGATTAATTTTGGACTGATGATGAAAGATGAATGACTAATTTTTTATTCAAGATTTTTAGCTACAGAAACTGTGCATATTCCACAACTAAAATCCAATTCCGCAGCTGATCTAATTCTGCAGCCAAACATCAATTTGCAGCTTTTGAAAAACTTCATTGTTCAAATCAGCGTAACTTTCTCAGACGAAATCAGATTTTGATTATTCAAGTATCATTGGAAAGATCCCAACAACATCTACACAATGAGAAATCCATCGTCAGAGTTTGAAATAGTAAATAATGAAATAAATTGCTGAAAATAAGCAACATTCAACTTGAGGCACCAATTCTAAAGTAGGTATAAATTCTTTTGATTTTTCCTTTGAGAACTTGTTTCATTAATACAAATTCTTAGTTTTTCGTGTAAATATCATAACTAGGGAGATTGATCACCTCTCTCCTTCGATAATCTTACATTCCATTGCAGAAGAAGTATTAGTTTTTTTGTAGGTTCCAGGAGGAAGGACAAACGACTACAAGTGAATGATGTCTCTCTAAGAGACCAATTTGTTTCATAAAAGGGTGATCAACAACAAAGAGGAAATACGATAATGCCAAATCATATCAAAATACTTGAAAAAACTTTCAGATACTATTGTCTCCATTACATCCATACTTCATGATAAACCATTCACCTCATTTCCCTTCATATTTTCCATTTACATTCACATACACTTTCCATTTCTTTTTGTCCATTCATAACCCACAAATAAAAGCAAGAGGCTCATTCACATGCTTATTTCCCATTGCCATTTCTGCTCTCCATTGCCATCTTCCATTTTCATCTTCTCTTTCTTGTCATTTTCATTTCACAAATAAGCCCTGCTTCAATGCAAATTATTGAGTCCATAGTCCTTTGAGTCTAAGTTCCTTGTGAAGACACCTTGAGGCTTGCATGCCTTAATGGAAAATTCTCATGCTGACAAACAAAGGGAATACATTAATTTCCCTCGTTCGTTAGATCTTCTAGGTGATTCGACATTGGCAATTCATTCATACCTAGCAAGATGTGTTTGGGCATCTTGACTCTCATTGTCATCAATGGTGATAGTTCTCATGTTGACTAGTGGAATCCATTAATGGCCACTAAGTCAACAATTTCTTACTATGTTCAACATCAAAACATCTTTTCACATAGTAGGAATTGTGCCAATGAATTTTGAAGACATGAAGACTATTATTTTTAGCATTTTGGAGCAGATTCAACAAGTTTTAGTAGAAGCAATAAAAAACCATCTTGACTCTTTATCCATGACTTTTCTTGTTAAGCCATTTGAAGAAGATTATGATCAGAATTTTTGAAGCCACCACACATACAACTCATCCATTTCAAAGGGTAAGTTAAGGTATGTCATTTTCTAACTTTTGACCATAGAATTCCATAAAAAGCTAGAATGATAATTGTTGAAAAAACATTTCTCTTCCTCGTTTCATAAAATTGCCAATACCATCAGTTGGGGGGGGGGAATACATTCATATTCATATCTTGCCATGTCCATATCATATTCAGGAGCCCACATACTTCCAAAATATATTAACTATTACATTGTTATTATGAGAATATAATGGGTTTTCAAAAAGTGTTTAAAGGATAAATTGGATACAAACACAATCATGGTTGTCACACAAGAACCAACCATCATGCAATCCAATAAAGATATACTTTGCAACAATAATCAAAATATCATTATGCAAAGTTCAAATATCAAAACAGAATGCAACAATAAAATATGGTTGTTACACAATAACCAACCATGTTGCAATTCAAGAAAAACACTTTGCGGAAGTATGAAGTTATCAAATGATATCATGCAAAGTTAAGTCAAAGCTCAAAGGTCAAAAGAATTAATATAATATATATTACATGAAGACATGCATTAGCTTCAGTTGGGGGGTATGTTGGGTCTTGAAAATTTCATTCATTTCCATTACACTTTCACTATTATGTCCATTATATCACCTCCATTTCACCTCTATTTCACTACTATGTCACTACATTCATCCCACTTGCATTATCATTGGGCCATAGTTATGTTTTTTCCAAAATTTATTAATTCTTAGCCTTTTTAAGTGAATTTGTGGTTAAAAATTAGAAAATAATGTGCATATGCTTATATCTAACAAGTGGGTTGAGATTGTTGACATTTGTAGGTCAAAAGGAGGCTTCTAGAAGACCTTTATGTGGCACCCTAAGGCCAAATTCGAATTTTAGTGGAGAGAATCATGGGATCACGAGGATATGTGTCACATCTCCTAATTGTATTGAAACTCTCAGAAGACATGTGTATTATCAGTTCCTATTTTGATTAGGACTCTAGAGGTAGAGGGGGAGATTCATGGACTCTCATTAATGAGATGACTTCTCATCTTTTTGTATAAATAGGAGATCTCTCTCCTTCATCCAGGAGCTTATATTTTTAGTTCTTAAGCTTGTAGCTTTTTGGTAGCTCTTTAGCTTGGAGTTTGTAGTTCTTCCTTGATGGCTTTGGAAAGCTTTGGAGAGCTTTATTGTACTTTGTAATTTTGAAGAATTTGAATAAATATTTGATGTTATCAACATGGAAGGAGATGTGAAGTAGATGTCATGGAGCACATTAGAATGTAAAGTAGAGTAAATTTTGTTTTGAAGTTTTGTTTTTATTTCATTTCAAGTATGTCATTTTATTTCTTTCAAGTTTTATAGTTTAGATTTTCCATTCATGCAATTTTAATTCATGCAAGTGCGTTCAACCGATTGATTGTAGATTTATCTAACGTTTTAATTTATGCTTGACAAAATATTCCAAGAAAGTAGTCTTCCTATTTTCCGATTGGTGAATTGGAGCATAGAGAACACAATAGATTAGTTTTTCTTTACATGTTCTTGCTTTCATTTGATTGTAGATTTATCTAACTGTGTAATTTATGCTTGACAAAATGTTCCAAGAAAGTAGTCTTCCTATGTTCCGATTGGTGAATTGGAGGATAGAGAGCACAGTAGATTAGTTTTTCTTTACATGTTCTTGCTTTTTGCTTAGTAGGATACTCATTACATAAGTTCATGTCTCATTGAGTCTTTCAGTTCCTTAAGAACGAAATTGGTGATATGTGAAGTTACGAATGGGATTTGATTTGTTTACATGTTCCTGCTTTTTTTTGCTTAGTAGGATACTCATTACATAAGTTCATGTCTCATTGAGTCTTTTTAGTTCCTTAAGAACGAAATTGGCAATATGTGAAGTTATGAATGGGACTTGACTTGTTTTTCTTTCTTTCTTTTCTTAGATATTTTGCCGACTTAGATTAATTTAACTATTCAAAGTTTTGATTTGTTTCATTTTCTCTTCTCTTTAGAAACTAGATTCTAACATAAGAAACAAAACCCCCAAAAACAACATAAACTATAAAACAATGAAGTAAGAAAAAAGGTTAATTAAGAACATATGGTGCACCACACTTCATCAGTTTACGACACCTGCATTGATAATTTATGTAGAGAAATTTAGGACACTAAATTGACTAAACATTTTGGTGCCGTTGCTGGGGAAGTGTAATTAGGAGACATTATTTCTTACATCTAAAAGAAATTAATAATTTCTTGAGTATGCTCTCCTCTTACACTTTGTGTGATCCGGAGGATAAAAAAAAAATTGATGTTCTCAAAAAAGAGAGAGAGAGAGAGAGAGAGAGAGAAAGGGGACAAAATAAACCTCAATTAGTTGATACTGGAACTGTGGCACTTATTCCAGGAAGAAGGTCACAAGTACTAATCCGAAGCCAAATTGCTTTAGATTTCCTGCCTGTTCCTTGGACAACTAACACTTGATATTCATCTTCATGGGCTTTTCCCAGTTGAAGATCGTGGGAGTAGTGCAGTCTATAGCATAAAGGAACTTCTACTTATGAGTCTCATGTTCCACCTAGGACCCTACCACTCTATTGATGGTCAACAGAAGCACCCTCAGTGTCAAACCCCATACAATAGAAATCTAAATATTCCCTCTTTTGGATTTCAAGGCCTCAGGACAATGCGTGGCAAGCAGGGAAGATATGCTTGCCTTGACCAGACGTGACCCATACAAATTCACCGACTCACCTCTAATAGACAACCTAGTGATGAAGTAAATGTCTGAAGTTGTCAGCTCTAGCTCTTTGTCCCCAATTACAAAAATCTCATGATTAATTTCCCAAAGGCTTATCAAATACCGAAGCAATTCAGGCTGGGCATGCATCCCTGGTGTAAGAAAAAATTTGACGAGCCCACAAGCCCTCAAAGCCTCTAGGAAATTTGGATCATTCATTGCCTGGGTTGTTATAGACATATTTTGGCACTGCAACCCCAATCACATATGTCCATAAACCAAGGGCTTCTAAGCCCCTAAAAGTGTTGTTTCATACCCTAAAGGAACAAGGTCAACTGATCACATCATTTCCCAAAAGTTCTCCCTAAAAAACTGCTTAGAACTGGTCAAAATTGGACCATACAGACTGCTCCATGCTGAGGGTGCAATGCATCTCACCTGTTACACATAGAGGGTGCAATGCATACTGAAAGCCCTTCTGTACGGTGTCATGAGTGAGAGCAGACAAATGGCAGAGGCAATTTGCTAGGTGGAAACCCAGAGAATCTTCTAGAAACTACTCATTTGACACTTGCCTCTCTGAACTCGCCCATGGATGAGTAAGAGATCATGAAATATCCAAGTGGAACCAAGAACTATCAGAGAAATGAAACTAATCAAAATCCCAGAAGATGACTCACCCACTTGAAAAAATCTATACATGAATCCCTCATCCTAGAGATCTAGAGGCTAGAATTTTGTATTTTGTAAAGAAGTGATGTTGGTTTCTCTATGAAACATCATAGTGTTGGGTGGTCTAGCTTTTCATGAGGTGAAGAGGGCTTTCATGCTGGGAGGATGGTGCTGGGCCAGACCAATGGGTTGTAATCCTCTCTTCTACTACTTCTATCAATAAATCTATTTGAGTTTTCCTCCATATTCTTGTATATTTCTGAATCTTGTATTGATATATGCATTTGTATGGTTAATATATATCTAATCCTATATTTTTTTATGGTTATAGATCTCTATGCTTTGATGGTATTATGTTGCTTTGACTCTACATGTGTTTCTTAGAAGCGAGACAAGTGAGGAAGGAGTGGCAAAGCTCTATAAAAGGAGGGAGAAAACAAGAAAGGATCCAAGCGAAAGACTAACGTTGGTACTCTCTGCTTCTCTCTCATCTATCTCTCATAAAGGAAAACACACGTAACTTTAGTTTGTTGTTTCTAAGATAGCTACCTGTCTTAGTGGGACTAGCAGCTCTGAATGGACATTAGTTTTCTCGATAACAAATGGGCAACTCTGCTGGGGAGTGAATAGTTTGATTGTTAGTCACTGTTGTTTGCTTTATAAACTACAGACAAAAACTGAAGTTAAGCCAGCTAGCCTTCGAATTGCTTTTTCTATGCAACAACAAAGTAGATCAACGCTGCTTCAGTCAATCTCCAGGTTAGTTTATGAACTGAACATCTGACTTGCAAACATCCTAAGTGCCCTCGTAGTAGCTCAAATAACCTCATTAAATCAGCCCCTATACTTTGTATTTACTACCTATCATTAGCTTAGCCTAAATCCTTGAACTAAGCTACAAACTGTGAGCAAAAAACCAAGCTCAGTCTCGTCCCTGGACCATCGCACTGTCTCTCGTTGGCAGTCTGGATGCATCGCACCTCCCATGTGCTGCATGTGAGATGCATCCCTATTTCCCTATGTTATAGGTGCGATGATTAGGTGAGACTGTTTCGGCTTCCAGATTTTGGTTTTCTCTTCATTGTCTTCAGCTTTATTCAGTAGTTTTGCTATCTGTGATTAGTATATCATTGTTGAAACTCTCTTCCTTTGCATTATTCAGCCTCCATTGGTAAATAATTGTGAATGTTTTTATGTCTTTTTTGTCATTTACAGTTCTCCTTTGCAAACAGTAGCTTAATCGAACTGTCGTTTTTTGATTTGAAAGTGTCACAAGTGTCGTTTTCAGTCAAAGAAAAGAGTGTCATGTGGTCTTCCTCTTTTAGATAGTCAATTACACTTTTGCTATTGTATTTGATTTGGATCATCAATTCTTTGAAGTGTCAAACATAGTTTTCAAGTTGAAATTGAAAGTGTTGTCTAAATCTTCCTTTCGTTTTTGAAAATAAATTGCTAAAGTGTTGCTTTGAGGAAAGATAGTTCAGATATGTACTTAGTTTTCTTTCTATCATTCTCACATTAGGGAAACTAGAAAAACAAATACATGCATGTGCATTTGCATTTAGACTACATGCAGAAATTGATTTAGGACAATGCATCTTAGTGTGTGCTCTCTTCTCTATGTTGAAAGGATTTTACTTCTCTTTCCTTAGTAGCTAGGATTTTCATTGTAAAAGAAAGTAAACAACTGTTTATCATCTTAGATTTCATATTTAGAAATTGTATATCTACATCACATGGTGAACCTTTAAAGAAAACTTCTTAAGAAAGATCAACTGTAAAATAAATTTGAATGAACATAAAAACGCTTTGGAACCTAACGTACAACATCTAGAAGTCTAGGCTAGAGACGTATTCCGGCATCGTAAAGCCTGGTAACTATCGTTTTCATCATAGGTTGGGTGATTCCTCATCCTTAATACGAAAAGTACCAATACGGACTTGTGCTCCTATGTACCGTCGAGTATATATTGGGAAACCACAATAGGATATATCCTTTATCCTTAGGAAGCAGTGTCTACCGCCCTATCGATTGCAATGCACTGAACACAACATTCAGGAAGATTGACTGACGTATGTAAAAAGTATTCTGCAGTTTTGCGATTGGTTTGGTAATCCCTCTATCTAGATTTCTAGAGTAGTCACTTTCCTTCCTTTCCAGACTCCTTAAAAGAAAAGGTCCATCTGAGCACTTTTCACTTCAGGCTCATTAAAAATCGAAGGCGACTAGAGTCATCTTTAGCTTTTTCTTGACTCTTTAAAATTGAAAAAGCAAGTTGTGTCAAAGCGTCATAAAATTTATTCTAATCAGAATAACATCAATGTTCCCTCATTATTCTTAGGTTGAGAAAATGGAGTCCACAAATCAAGGATTTCCCCTTGGGGGGAATCCTAGTCCCTTCTCCTCTTGGGGAGATGTTGGTGCACCTCATATGGCTACATTGTCCCTTCTAGGACTTATAATTGGCTTGCCAGTATGGCTTTTCTCGACCTCTATCATTCAAAACACTGTGATTGTTGAGTAATCAAATCAGTAACCAGATGATACTAGAGTTACCCCCCAACCTTCTACTTCATCTGTTTCTCCTTCTCCTTCTTCCTCTTCACTTGGTGAAGCTAGTAAAACAAAAAACCAAGTAACTGAGAATAAGAAGAAAGGGAAGGAGAAGAAGAAGAAGAAGCCAATGGTGAAAGGGCACAACCATGCATCATCTCATGAAAGTTCACACACTGCACCATCCAAACCTAAATCTCCATGTGTCATTGCAACGGAGACCACTATCATCGAGATTTTCCTTGCATCCCATGGATCCTAAGGGACTGGTCTCCCCACTTGCACAATCCAGTGTCCTCAACCTCTGACGATCATGTTGAAAGTACACCGTCAACTAGTGAAAATGAAGTCAATGGACAAAAAGGAAGATCTAAATTTCCTTGTAGACTATGTGAAGGCGATCATGCCCTCCACCATTTTCCCTTCCTCGATGAAGCTAAAAGTGTCTTGGATAATTGTCCTGCTTCACCGCTATGGCTTCCTCCTGGATACAAGAAACCCTTGCCGAGTCCATCACTAGTTGAAAATCTGACTGACACACCTTTTTTGTTGGTAAAAGCACCTATCATTGAAGATAAACCCTCTGAGTCCACATAGGACTAAAGTCAATAGGTCAAGACGGTAGTCAGCTCAGTTTTGTCTTCAGAAGGTTTACCTTCAGATGATACAGTCACCAAAGAGAATGAGAATGACACCATTCAATTTCTTTTTGTTAACACAGAATCTGATGAACCTGGGGGAAATCTACCTATTCCTTTACCGCGGGAAGGAATTTCATCAGAGATTCATCCAACCATCTATTTGGTCCCTCCTCCAAGCAATCTAGTTGTTTCCTTCGACTGGAATCTACTAGGGAGACCCCACCTACCATCTAATGTACCATTCCAAATCATAGTACAAGCTTACAGAATGATCTTGGTTGGTACAATCATTGATAAAGGGGCCTCCATGAGTATCCTTTCCTCAACTACTTGGAAAGCGCTTGGTTTGCCATCTCTTCTGCCTGAGATTTGAACTCTATCAGGCTTCAACAAAGGAACTAGTTGACCGTTAGGGATCGTTCCAAATTTTCCTATAACTTTGAGAAGGAGAATCGTTTATCTGAATGTGATGGTAGTCCAAGGGCCATTAGATTATAATCTACTCCTTGGATGTGACTATGTTTATAGCATGAGAGCTATTGTTTCCTCACTCTTCAGGGTGATGTTTTTCCCGTATGAAGGCAGAGTGGTCCAGCTTGTTGACCAGATTTCATTTGCTAGTTCAAACACGGCTAATAGTCAAATACCATCCCTAACTGGTCTTTTTGCTCAACGAATGTCTCATCAACCCCCAGTCCATCCACCTGATGAGCATGAGTGATTCGGTGAATGTGACTAAACCCAGGGGACATGCACCCTGGTCTGCTTCGAAAGGAAAACCTCAGATATAAGATAGGTTTCCTCGTAGGATATATGACCAATCTAACACACCCATCCATTTAGGAAAATGGTATCAGTCTAGAAACATCATTTCCTTGTCAAACGTTATGTGATTGGAACTGACACCATTCACCTTTGTCTATTTCAATGGACAGAGCCAAGGAAGTGTTTTGTCAGCAAATGTGGACAAAACAATCTTGCTAATGCGAGAACCTCCATATGGTAACCTGGAAACTCTACTTCTATTTATATCTAGGGGCATGCAAACTTTTTGCGTGCAAGTGGAAAACGACCTTTTATTTTCATAGTTTGTAGGCTTGCTTTATTAGTTTGTAGGCTCTCAACCCTTTAACCTCGTAGGTGGGTCATTCCTAGCTTGCATAAAAAAGGCTCCGGAGCAAAGTTGCGCATGGGGCAAGCTCAATAAAAAATGAACCTACTAATGAGAGATATCCTTATTATACGACTGGCACGAGCAATGTTTTCGCAAAGTTCAAGCTCGTTAAATAATAAACCTAGTTATGAGCATATGTTCCCCAGAGTTTAAGCTCATTAAAAATGAACCCACTTCTGGTAAATAACCTTTGTGATTGCGTTACTATCAGCTTTTGAGCCTTGCTTGTGTTCTTACTATCACCTCGACTTTTTAGCTGATCATCTGCCTCCACTTGATTGTTTACCCTTTTGAAGAATAGCTACGAAGAGTGATTCCGTTAGCCACTTTCTTTACACTGTCATGATTGAAAAGTTCCAAACCTTACCTGGAACCAGCCGCTACCCGAAAATATCACTTGTTCCTCAAAGATGAGTCTCTTTTAAGCTATTTTTAGACTCGTGAAATATAAAAAGATTGTCGAGAATTGGCCTCTCCAGCTCGTTAAAGTCATTGGAAGTGCCATCCCTCCTCTAGATTTTAATCTTTTTGGACTTGAGGGATCATTACACAAAAAGATCGAGCATTTGTCTTTTTCGACTCGTTAAAGTGATCGGAAAAGTCATCCCTTTCATATCATTTTATACTTTTTCAGACTTAAGGGATTATACTACAAAAAAGGATTACTGAAGTTTCCTTTCCGTCTCTTTCCAGACTCTCTAAAATTGAAAAGAAACGAGTTATCTTTGTCGTTAAACTCGTGAAAAGAATAGCAACAAACTTGTACATTACAAACAAGAGCAAGTTTCATTGTCGCTAGGCGCATTAAAACATAGCGATAGGTTTGCCCGAAGGGAAAATTATAGAAAAAGCATATGTTATCCTCCTCAAGCTTAACAAAAATAAAGCGGTACTGGTTAGAAATGACAGGGGAAAAATTGGGAAGGAAACTTGAAGAAACTTTATTGGTAGTAGGTCGCTCTTGAACATGACACTTTCACTCCATCACCATGATTGAGTCGGGTTGGGTTATTCCGTTTACCAGTCATATCACCATTGGCCGTCCATACCATCCATTTTTGGGGTTAACGCTACCAATCCATTTCAGTGTCACTGATATGTTCAAGAGAAGTCGCTCAGATAATTCACCAACCTAGCTTACGCCTCATCTGGTGTATTACCTTTATGCTCCATTCTTTCATGACTGCCACCCTGAACCTTGTATCATCAATTCATCAGATCGTTTTCACCTTTGCAAAATCATTTTCTTCGTTCTATTTCATAGATATGGGATTAATTAAGGCCCTCCTACGATGGATCACTTCTTGTCGACATCAGCTCATTATCCAAGAAGTCAACTTAGGAACAACCCTTTCAGTACTTTGAAGCTTGCATGCCTCAATGGAAAGTTTCTCACTTCCAGTGACAAGTATACATCATTGGCCTTCGACCAAAAGATTTTACGTGGTGTTCGACATCACTCATGTATTCACACCACGTGAATTGTACTACAGTACCTTGAGGGTCATCATCATTATCAGTGATTCCTCTCGCGCCTGTTAATAGCTTACATCATTGGCTGGTAATCAGAAGATGTATTTCCATGTTCAACATCAAAACATCTTTTCACATGGATCGACTTGTACTTCAGGTGAAGATTGAATGAGTTTGAAGAGCCCGGATCTAATTTCATCCATCTAGGCTGCGATATATTCAGGAAAATAAAGACATAAAATGTACATCATAGCTGCACAGATAATCATCCAAGCTAAGGGATGATGGCTCTACCAGAATCATCAGTCTTCCACACAGATGATTTTCTATCCTATGTACATGAAAATGAATTTATAAATCTGAGCATGGGAATGTGCGCCTTAGCTAGATCATGAAAATGTTATGAAGATAATGTATTGTATTGTATCTTATTACAGGTCACCTTCTAGTTCGAAAAACCTCGGAAACTCATGCTTTAGGGGGAAACTATTATAGACATATTTGGGCACTGCAACCCCAATCACATATGTCTATAAAACAAGGGCTTCTAAGCCCCTAAAAGTATTGTTTCATACCCTAAAGGAACAAGGTTAGCAGATTACATCATTTCCTAGAAGTTCTCCCTGAAAAACTGCTCAAAACTAGTCAAAATTGGACCATACAGAATACTCCATGCTGAGGGTGCGATGGATCTCACCTGTTACACATAGAGGGTGTGATGCATACTGAAAATCCCTTTTGTAGGGTGCAATGAGTGATAGAAGATAAATGGCAGAGGCAGTTTGCTAAGTGGAAACCCATAGAATCTTCTAGAAGCTGCTCATTTGACACTTGCCTCTTTGAATTCACCCAAGGATGAGTAAGAGATCATGAAATCTCTAAGTGGAACCAAGAACTATCAGAGAAATGACACTAATCAAAATCCCAGAAGCTAACTCACCCACCTACAAATATCTATATATGGATCCCTCATC
>APFE030243432.1:59767-71764 GCA_000404065.3 Pinus taeda
GCCCCCCCCCCCCCCGGTGGGTGATCGAGGGCAGTTCCCTCGAAGATAAAAATAGATTTAAACTTTCCTTGTAAAATGTTTTAATTTCGTAGTCAATCTGGACCGTTAATTAGGCGGAGATTTGATGGCAGAATTTATGTTTAATTTAGGGTTTTTTTACCCTAGAAGGCAACCCCTCGCTATATATGAGGGAATTGTATTGCGTCTATGTAGATCTGTATTCTGAGTGAGAAAGAGAAGAGATTGTGTGAGAGAAAAGAGGGAATTACAACGTATCTGCTATAGGTTGCATCTTTTCAGTTCTTGGATAATATAAAAGGAAGGAATAGTTGTTTCTCCATGGATGTAGCCTAAATTGGGTGAACCACGTATATATGTGTCTCTCTTGTTTTATGTGTTTTCCATGTTTATATTTCTGCAATATATTTTATGAGTTCCATTGCTTTGTAATATATAATTTTCTAACAACTTTCTTGGAAAAAAAAGGGGCCAACCCCTTGTCCATTATGTTTGGAGCCTTCTCACTCAACTTGGCACATTTGGACTCCATTAGGCCTCCTCAATGGCCCAACAACTCATCATATTCATTATTTCACCCTCTTGAGAGGTTATTCTTTGTGTTATTGAGATATCTTGGTGGGCTTGTCACCAAGTTATGCCATTATTATTTATTATTTTATTATTTGGGGTTAAATTAGGCCAATTAGGTAAATCAAATCCCCTCTAGAGTTGTATAAATATGAGAGAGGCTCATTCTAACCTGTCATCATCACTTGGATTGAATTAGTATCTCTTGAGACATTTTCACACCTTTTGTTGGGACAACTTTTGGAGATTTCTTGATGCAATATGATATTTGGATTTTCACTATTGTCTTTGGAGCTTCTTGCTGACGTGAAATTGATGAATGGATATACTCTCTATCTCTCATGCAAATCAAATTTTTGATGTTATTCTTGTTATCTTACTTGTCAAATGCATGTATCTTGTGATCATTGTTCTTGTATGGGTTAATGTAATGCAAAATTCTTTTGGGAGCTTGAAAAAGTGGTTAAATTCATACATTTAGCTTTGAGGTATTGGTTGAATGTTCCTAGAGGCACCTCTTAGGTTAAATACCTAGAAACTTTGTCTCCTTCACAAATTTAAAGTATAAATACCTATTGACCTAGTTTCTTCTAGTGAAGAGGCTAGCAAAGATCAATTAGGGCTCCTTAGCTTAGGAAATTTCTCAATCTATGTCTATCTTGACTCCATTAGGCCCAGGCAATAAGGCAGTAATCTTCATATGCCTTTGGTGGTCAAATTTACCTCTCTTTCTTCACCTTTCAAAATTCTAGGCCTAACCCTAGAGTGTCACCTATGGCATCCAACGAATTTTATTGTATCCATTCAAACTCCTTGATTTTTGGTTTATTACTGCGTTGGGATTTTCTTTAGAGGTCGTCCAAATTTCAAGCAAATCCGATTGTGGAATCCTGAGATATAGCAAGCGCTAGTCATAAGGGCATTTTTTTCCATAGGTTTATGTGGGTTATTGTCCTCACTTGGATCATTGCAATAAAATCCCAAAATAGGACTTGTCCTTTGATCCCATTATTTCCCCTAATTAGGTTAAGTCCCTCCTTAGTTGATCAAATCCATATCCTTGACCTAGTCAGGGCCCTCTCAAGTTCTTTATGGTCCCACATCTCTACAACTTAAATTACACAAGGATTACATATAATCCATTTCTTCACAAGAATCCTTAAGCCTAGGAAGCCCCTTGTCAAGGCATATCCTCCAACGCTAGGTCTAGGTATCCTCATAGCCCTTCTTAGAGAGTGAATCACCTTGATTTCAAAGCAAGCAAGCCAATTACTTGAAACTCTATTGTGAATAGGAATTAGGAATTAATTCTCATCCCATCATTGACATATTCATCCTTGTGAGTCCTCTTATATCGGGTCTCCTCCCATTTGTGAAAGTCCATAAAGAGTAGGGATCCATAGCAAAGGTGATAGTGGGCTATTGATCCATTGTTTTCTCTTTACCTAGTAGTTGCTCTATAGGATCCACTCATAGGAAACCTACTAGTTTGAATGGTAACATTTTG
This sequence comes from Pinus taeda, assembly GCA_000404065.3. Taxonomy (NCBI): domain Eukaryota; kingdom Viridiplantae; phylum Streptophyta; class Pinopsida; order Pinales; family Pinaceae; genus Pinus; species Pinus taeda. The sequence goes on from APFE030243432.1 coordinate 61,863, forward strand.
GCTTTGTTGTCGAGGACATGAGACGCGTGTCTTGTCTCCTTTACGACATTATTGATATATCATTTTTGGCGACTCCATTGGAAGAATGAAACCCTAGTTGTTTATTGAACTTTAAGGTCGATGCTTGTAGGGTGGAGCAAGCATTTTTCTAGGCATCTTTAAATTAACCCTAGAAACTCCTATACAATTTACATGTATACCTCAATAGGATGTCCTTCTTTGATGATTTTCTCGCTTTGAACATCGCTAGCATCCCTAGGCACCGTAATCATGTCATAGGAAGGATGGTATGTGGGGTGCTCATGTGTGATGGTGATCCACTCTCTGCAATTGATCATGTTGAGAAATTTAATGCACATTCTTCAAAGGAGAAAGTTGTCCACTATGATGTCTTTATGTTGTTGTTCAGGAGATCGCTCTGTGCTTATAACTCATGGTTGCAAAATCACAAAACTAGGAGCATCTCATCTCTTCAAGAATTCTTTGATGGCTTTCTGATCCAAGTGGATGTTGATGGCTGTCTGCCTATTCCACTGGGACCCCCACCACTATCTCTTTTCATTTTTTGAGTTTCCTTAATTGTACATAGTTACTATTTTTGGTAGCTTTTTTGGGTCCTGAACTTTTGCAGCTGTTTTGAGGTCCTAAAAGACATTTTTGGGGAAACATAGGGCCAACAAAAGATATATACTAGTGTTGGCTAGTCAAAAGTTGTAGTACTTGGATAGATATTTCTAATGAGGTATTGTGCGCGTCAAACAAAGATCGTATGCCAAAGTTATGACTCCGAGCAGTTGATTTACCAATTTACCCAAACGGGGCCCATAGTTTTGGCGCTTCATCTACTATGGTTAGGGTTTTGGATTTTTATGATTTTCCATTATTTCTCAGTAATAAATAAGCTTCGAGCCTCATTATAACATATTTCAGAGGCATGTAGCTTCCACATCTCTTCTGAGAGATAATTTACCATCGCCCAAGCTAGTCTTATTTCCATTTTGTTTGTAAGCATATTTCAATATTTGATATTAATGAAATGAAGTTTTACTTTTATTGTTTTGTAATTTGTAATTTGTTGTGTTCCTATTTAAATTCGAACCAGTGGTATCAATGTGGCTTGTTCATTCTCTATTTTTCTTTGTATGTCCCCAACAAGGTCAGGATATAAGGAGTTAGGGCTCGAACTGGTTGAACCTTTGCAAGACCAACCTCACAAATCTCGACAGTCTCCCATGGCGAAAGAGAAAAAATATGAGGGGGAAAGAGATACTATCAAAATCTTTCTCGAAGAATCCCTCAAGTGACAAAGGAATGTGATGATGGACAACTTTGCTTAGATCCTTCAACGACTACTCAGAGGCGACACATCTATTTCCAACAGCTACTTTAGAAGTTCCGCACCCTTTAACGTACAAGTTAACTTTGACATCCTAATATTTGCAGGTCGAATAGATGTGGATGTTGTAGATAAATGGTTAAATCTCCTAGAAGGATATTTTTATTTTCATGAATTTTCTAGCCGGGAAAAGATTACTTTTGCACTTCTTAAAGCCACCCCCCACGTCATGGATAGGTGGGAAACCTACCGTGAGAAGAAAGATGAAAGTACACCTAACTGTTTTCATCTGCACCCACCTGGAATTTGTTCCAGGATGCCATCAAGGACCATTACTACCCTATTGGGAGCTATGAGGATAAATACATAAAGAGGAATACCCTACATCACGGAAGAAACTAGGATGTGCTATGATGTAGGAAAGTGTTTCCTCCGCAGACAGAGGCAACCCCTCTAGCCCTAGAGTGGGTCTAGTCACAACAAAGACAAAACAACAATTGATTCCCTTAAATGATCATCGTTGGAGGCATACCTCAAACTGGTGGTTGATGAAGTTCCATTGTGCTACTCTAGCTTTTGTTTCATTCTCCTTAATGAGCAATTAACCTGAAACAACATAAGAAAATGACAGAGCACGTAACCGTAAAAAACAACAATATATTTACTCATAAAGTCAAGAAATCATGAGCTATCAAGTAAACTACATACAAGACATAGGAAGTCATCATTGATTGTATTAATAATAAATCAAGAGTGGAGCTTACCACCAAGTCTTGATGTCGCAAGTATTCTCGGAGGGTCCAGCCAGTATGTTTCTCCAAGCATTCACACTTTTAAGATGGGTCTCCCAACATACAATATCTCTCTCTCACTCATAAACTTTAATACAAAATTTAGGGCACTCCACAACCTCTCACAAGTTATTAACAATCCCACACTTGTCACACTCACACTAGATATCTATCAAACTCAAAAGCACTAGCAGCACTATCCAACCAAAAGAACTAGAAGATCATAGCAAAGGTGAGTCCTTTTATAGGTGAAGGAGTCTCCATGAAATGAGGGAGAAAGAGCTCATCCTCAAGGAAGGTAGCACCAAATACGTAACTACGATTCAAGGGCGACCCAAACTAACCCAACAACCAGGTCTAAAGACATCTAGAAGGCCGATTGTTGGAACAAATTCGCCCAATCTGGATCATTGCTAACTGTAAACTAAGTCTTCGCGATGACAATGCTGGGAGGCAATGCAGGTAGACCAATCGTCGTTATATATAGCTCATAACCTCGTGTTGGGTCTAGAAATCTGACCATCGTGGAAAACCGATGTACACTTGTGACGGAGTCGCGATGAGACCATTTATGACATGGGATCATTGTGTATATTAAGGATTTACTCGCGACGAGGTAGAAAATTAGCGAATGAGGGTGAATTTGTAGCATTAGAGAGCATTTTCTTAATATTCTTATATCAGTGGGAAGATATGAACATGTTTATTTGACATATGACATAACAGAGGGACTGAGATGAGGATAGTGACAAATTACTGTGTAATAGATGCCCCCTAAAGCATGAAGCCTGAGAGAGTGGGAGGGGTGAAATGCTTTACGAAACTGTCTAAATTGGAAAACCACCTCGAAGATCTTGCAGGCGTAAGTACAACTGATATCTGTGATAGTGAAATACATATAGTCTAAGCATGGGCACAGCCATCCAAAAGACATAGGAGACTAGGTCTGTGGTATGGACGTAGCCATCCAGTTGACAAGACCATGATAATGATAAAGGTATGGTCACAACCATCCATGAAGACTCAGGTATGGTCGCAGCCATCCATAAAAGAGTCATATATGTAATCACGAACCAATCCACGCAGCTCGAACATATGCAATCTTAGTTCGGGGTCTTGAAACCCAATCGATCATAGTACAAATTCTATCACGCGAACAGATGTGCTGAGGTCGAGCATGATAGAAAGTCTCTTGATTACCGATCAATGATGAAAACCGTTAACAAGCACAAGAGAAACCACCAATAATGCCAATGGCTCTCAAGGTACTATCCAGTACAATCCACTAAGTGTGAAAAATGAGTTGAAGTCGAACACCTGTGGAATCACCCAATCGAAGACCAATAATGAAAGTCTATCGTCAGGTGCGAAGAACTTGCCATTGATGCATGCAAGCTCCAAGGTATAGAAGGGGATCTCTAGATCAATCTCTTGGATAATGAACTGGTGTCAACAAGAGACGATCTATCGCTAGAGGGCCATAATGTTTCCCCCATCAATGACATGAGACGAGGAACAAATGGTAGATGGTGAAGCAGAGTATCAAAGGAGGAGGTAAGGGTGTAAACTACAGAAGGATTATATTCTTGAACATACTGGCAACACGACTCCGGAATGTGGAAACATTTTGATACCAAGGGATCAGAGGCTTGATGGAGACAACATGGATTAGATGGAATGAGGCAAAATGACAACCCAAAACCCCGAAAGGCCAAATGATGATGTGTGGATGTCCCAACCCGGCAAGAAGCAAAAGTGTCGATGTTCAAGAGTGACTAGCTACCGCAGGTAACCAATGACGAATTCCAAATTTTTCCCCCACCATTGCTGATGAGTACCCCAATTATTTTTTGAAGACAAGCTTGAAGGGGATAACATATGCTTGTAATATAAGTTTGACCTTTGGATGAATCCAACCTAGTGATAGTTTAACGAGCCCTAGGGAGGAGAAGCTCGAGTCTCGTCATGGTGACAAGTCCAATGTCGTCAGGATTTAATGAGTCTGACATATGTAAAACTCATATTCTTTTTCATGTTTAGAGAGTTTGAAAAAGACACGAAAAAGAAAACTCCAGGGGGGTCCTTTTTCGTAAATTTGTGTCCCCCGAGCCCTAAAAAGTATAAAATAATACTCGAGAAAACCGCTTGACCCTTATGATCAAGGAGTACTTTTTGTAATTAGTGACATCGATCCGAAAAAGTAGAAAAGTGATCAAAGACACGTCATTTACTAACCAATATTGAACTTGAAACGACAAAAGTCCGACAATCTTTTCATGTTTACATGATCGGAAAAGAGCTCAAAGTGAACTGCTTGTTATTTCGTTTAATGAGTCAAAAGGAATAAATCGGCCATATTTTCATCTTTTAAGTCAAAAAAGAGCTTAAATAGGACTTTACAGACCAAGTGTATATGGATCATAACACGTACTATCCATCCCTATTCTTTTTGGTTTTTGGTGTGCAAACTTGAGCGATGTCCCGAGCTCTATTCTAGCACCAACATTCCACGATTTCGCCCGAGACCTTCACCAAGTAAGTAACCTTTCCTTTGTGCTGCATTTCAATGGTTTTTTCATTCAATTTGGTATTTGATAGGTGCTTTTAGGTGGATTTTCAAATCCAAATCTGCCTCTTGGTCGTTTTGGAAGATCCGCTTGGGTTAGCGACGGCCGAGCGTGATAACACGTACCATCATCAAGATCGTCATGAGAGATAGATGTAATATTGCGATGATCATGGGACAAATGAACTGTTGACCTCGAGCCATCACTGCTATTTGAAAAACAGCCATGACAATGCCGTGAAGTTAATTTTTTTTATAATTTATGGATTTAAGCTTATGAAAAGGGTTCTAATCCATTTTTCCTTTGACACATGGCAACATGGCATTTGTGTGGCAGGAAAGAACTCATGATATTAACAATGAATAAGATTTTAACGATCCTAGGTGCCGAAGAGCTTTACTTGCATGTGGATTGTTGAAATTCTTCCTCACTCCACATCTTCGAGCACAACCTAATTTTCTATAGTTGTTAATTCGCTCTTGGAACTCGATGGATGGGAAGTTCGTCATCTGGGGCAAAGACATTGAATTTGATGCTACAGATATATATTTCTTGATTAGGTTGTCTCATCATGGTGAGAGGCCGATCTTAGAGGGCCAACGAGTCATCGACGAGTCACTAGACATGTTGATAGCACGGGTGTGCTTAGGGGCACGCAAATCAAACTCTAGCGGGAAATTACAGATCTTGACAGTGGAAGACTTGACTCTTCGCTCGATATTATTCATGGTGATGAGAATAGAAGCTCTCAAGCCCAAAACAAAGTGACAAAGACTCACCTTCGGTTAGCTCTTGTTCGCCTTAACCCAACCATGTTCAACTGGGCTGAAGTGGTGGCCAGTAACATGAAGAGGCAGCTCACAAAGTGCCATCGCGGGGAGGTGAAGCAGTTTGGATATGGGTCTATTTTGATCCCACTCATGCTAGAGTGGGTGTTGTCTCTTCAATTGCAGGACATGGACTTAGACATACCTAGGCCACGAGAGACCTGCATCACCCGTTGGGCACATGTTATGCCGCGAGGGGGTGGTGGTTGACCGGTATCATGGGGGACACTATTCCAAGAGTGTCTAGATCGCCAGATGATGTTTGTCAAAGATTGGCGATATGCAGGCATGGAATTTCATGGAGACCCTGACATGATGCTTCTTGCTAGCAAGCAGTGGGATGATGGAGGTAAAACACTTGACCGAAACAACACACTATTTTGTATTTTGTTTTTTATGATGTTTTGTGGATTTTATCATGCATATGTCTTAATGACGTCTCTTATGTTACTTGCAGATGTGGGACCAGAGAGGACTGTGGGACTAGCTCCTAAGGCACGGAGGGATCAACAAGGCATCAAAGAGCTGGCCTTGGTTCCCCCAGCTGGAAATACAGTGGAAGAGGTAGCCCGTAACCTTGAGGGCCTGACGGACGGGATCCTAGATTACAGGGGGATCGAAGAGGTCCCATTAGAGTACCAGATACATACAATCAGAGTGATACCTAGGGTGCATAGACTCTTGAGATGACTTGCATGAGCAGTGGTCTGTTATAGAGAGCATAACCCACCGTAGTAGATACCTAGGCTTTACTTTCTGATAATTTTTGAGAGACATGTGTCTCGGATGTATTGGACACAAACTCTATTTTTTGACATATACACTTATTTTTTGAGCACCTCGGTGCACCACACACACACACTATATATATATGCATATACATGTTATCTTATGGTTCATTATTGTGTCTAAATGCTTTTATACGATGTTTGATTACATGTTGCGTAAATGTCTATCTAATACATGATTTGCTAATGCATCAGTTAATGTGTTTAATCTTCCTGGAATGTGTTGATATGTAATAAAATCAAAATTTCTTTCCAACAATTTAATATGTAAATACAACCTTACAATCTGATGATATTTGACGGATTAACACCCGTTAAGTTGGTGTACAACAAGTTGAGAATCCAGATTCACAACCAATGCACGAATATTGAGGTTAGCACCCTCAGTCAGTAATTCAATGACAATGGTATATTCAACGACATTGTTTGTGGTACAACCCAAAAAAATGCCTTGAAGGTCTACTAACTCATCTTGGGGATCATAGATCACCCATGTCGTAGAGGAGAGGTTCTGGGTACTACGGCAGGCACCACCAGCGAAACCAGCGTAAGGTGTAGTAGACATCTACTTAGAAGTAAAAAGACACAATAAGTGGAAATTACACCTACACACCAAGTCATACAAGCAAACACACACTGAAAACACACATGTTAAAAACACAAGTATGTACAAATCAAATGCACAAGATTCATGCATAATGTTTCTTTAGATAAAGCCCATTTCGGAGCTTATCTAGAGGATTCCCTTCGTAATCGATCAGATCATAGGCCCCTTTCTGCAAAACACGCTTCACAATGTAAGGCCCATGCCACATAGGCTCGAATTTTCCTGCCCCCAGCTTATCATTCGCTTGATCATAGAGTAGGACTAAGTCTCATTCAACAAAAGAACGAGGATAAACAGTTTGGTCGAAGTGAGTTTTCACTCTCTTCTTCTGTGCTTCAATGACTAGAGAGGCTAGTTGATGGGTCTCATCCAACCGCTCTAGGTAAAGAAGATGCTCTTCTACCGGAGTATTGTTCGGGAGCAATTCAACGACTAATTTAAGCGAAGGGATCTCACACTCAATCAGAAGGGTAGGCTCCATACCGTAAACTAATTGGAATGGGGTGAACCCAGTGGCATCCTTCATGGAAGTTCGGTAGGCTCATAAGGCAGAAAACAACAACATATGCTCTTGTGCATGCCAATGGTGCGTTGAAGCATCGTGACCAAAACTTTGTTGACGGCTTCTACTTGGCCATTAGCTTGAGGATAATATGGCGTTGAACTATCATGCCGCAAGCCCAACTGGGTTGTTAACTCAGTCATCATATGATTACAGAACTGAGAACCGTGATCAGTGACGATAGCCTGAGGGACTCCAAATCGTGAAATGACATGATTGAATAAAAATTTCACCAGTGTCTTACCGTCATTAGATAGCGTAGGGGTTGCCTTGGCCCATTTTGTGAAATAATCAACAACAGTGATGATATACCCATGCCCCCCGGCCAAGCAAGGTTTACAGGTCATATAATTAATTCCCCATTTGGAAAGAGGGATGACGGTAATAACACGGTGCAAAGGAGCAGGAGGCGCACACATCTTCTGTTGGTAGATATGGCATGCATGACAAGAGCAGATAGGAAGATTGCAGTCCTTGAAAATAGACGGCCAAAAAATAACTAGCACGGAGGATCTTCTGCGCAGTAGCATACCCAGACATATGACCACCACAGGCACCAGAGAAGTAGTCAGACTCATTCGACTTCCTCGAACGTCAGACAATGGTGGAGAATAGAGTCTACACTGACACGATATAGGGTGTCACCAATAATGAAATAGGGTTCAGAATGATGGCGAATACGTCGCCGAGAATCCTTAGATAAATCAGGATGAAAGGAGGACGTCTGAAGGTAGACAATAATATCCCTGTACCATGGATAAAGGGTGTTAATCAAGAATAGAGGCTCATCTGGAATATGGTCCTCGGATCGAGAGGAAGTGGTCGTGGATGGTAGGGAGCAGTGCAACTCAGCGAAAATGAGGGATTTCTTAGACCTGGCTGTGGTAAACTCCAAGTAAAATTCTTGAAGGATGACAATCCATTTTGAGTACTTTCCCCCCAGTAACTGACGTGACAAGATGTACGTCATTGGGTTGCAGTCATAAATCACCATCATGGTGCGCAACAATATATAGTGACAGAAACATTGGACGGCATGAACGGTGGCCAAGGCCAACTTCTTGACATATGCATATTGAGTTTCCGTATCGAGTAGATTGTGGCTGAGATAGTAGACAATGTGCTCAGTATCATCATCGTCATCTTGAACGAGAACCATGCTGATAGTGCTATTGGTGGCGGCTAAATAAAGAGTATAGTCACAGTGATAATTAGGTGGACATAACAATGGAGTAGAAACAAGGAGCCCCTTGAGCTACTCGAATGACTCTTGTGCAATGGTATCCCAAACAAAAGGGTTATCCCATTTTAATAATCACGTATAGCCTTTGGCCACTTCAACATATTTTGGAATAAAACGGCGTAAAAAATTTTCTTTACCCTGCAAACTCTGTAATTGCTACAAAGAAGTAGGGGGAGGAAGATTCAAGATGGCTTCAACCTTAATGGGATCCAAGCGGATGCCCTATTTAGAGATGACAAACCCAAGAAGTCTGTCAGATTCAATGCAAAACACACATTTATGTAGATTAAGGCAGATACGATAGTGTCGACAGCAAAGAAAGATTTAACGAAGGTGTTTTGGATGGTTTTGGCGCTTTGCTAAAAGAGCCAAAAGGTCATATAGGTAAGGCTATACAATGTGCTGAATGTCATGAAACGCATAAGACATTGCATGTTGGAAGGTAGCACGGGCATTTTTTAGACCGAAAGGAAGTTCCTTATAGGTGAAAGTTCCCCACTCTCTCATACGGAACAAAGATATGCTCCACGAATAGCACGTTGCCATAAGAAGAAGAGGAAATGAAGAAGGACAGTTGGTCTACCATGATAATCTTCCCTTTATGGGGAAAACGAAGGACACGAAATAGAGATGAAGCCACAACGCGCATGGCATAGATTCAGCTTCTTTCTAATAGGAGGTTGTGTTGGATCAGGTGCACAGCAAACAAAAAAGTAAACACACAGCAGAAGCACATAAACACAAGAAATAACGTGGTTCACCCAACCAATCTAGGCTACGTCCACCAAACATAGGCATCAGGAATATATTAAATAAATTGGAGATTACATCAAGAAATCCTCACACTCTCATAGCAAATCATCCGAATGATTTCCTGTTATATAGAATAGAGAATATAACAGCCTCATAACTCCCTCACATCAAATATAGGAGGCATTAACTCCCTCCCAACAACCTGGAGCTAATCTAGGAACTGAATCCCTATTGTTGTCATCCTTCAGAGATTTTTTGCCTATTTGACTCAAACAGAAAATCTCAACAATCTCCACCTTGACAACAATTCGCTTGATGCCCTGTTATTATTATTTTATCTTTTCTGCAAGTCAAGAGAAGCCAAACACCAGCGTAGCTTCTCCAACAAAACTGGTTTCGTGAACATGTCTGCACAATTCTCCTTTGTA